>JAOWAN010000005.1:682881-703010 GCA_028566635.1 Lobelia cardinalis | reverse complement strand
GAAGAGATTTGCACAGAAGACTTCAACTTGAACCTGAAAATTGAGTTTGCTGGGCTTGCTGAGTGCCGACAGGTCACAGGTAGTGGCAGACTTGGTCGATTTGAAGTCCAATTGGGTTTCCTTGGCGATTCGAAGTTGGGTCGAGGGTAGAAGTCTGTCGCAGGCTCTTTCCTCTCTCGCGACTCGTTTCCAGTGCAGAAGACACAGCGATTTAGGCTAGGGCTTCTTTTTTATACCAGGCCCGACAAGATCCAACACAGATCCGACCCGATTTGGTGGATTTAACCCAATTTCTGACCCAGAAATTAAGATCGCTGTAATCGGTAAAAACCGTACGATCCTAGCCATATTGTACGATTTTACCCTACGATCCTAGCGATCTTGGCCCATTCGCGATCCTTTACCGATCTTACAAAATTCCCTACACTAAGATCTTAAGATCGTACGATCCTACGATTTAAATCCCGATCTTGACTACCTTGGTACTAGCTCATTGATTGCTTTGCTGTGATTTTCAGTTTGCCCCTAAAGCATTCCATTTGGCTTCGGAGGTGGCGATGTTTGCAGGCAGCAGCTTTGGCCTGCTTGTCTGCCCTTTAAGTTTCTAGTTTTTTGATCCAAAACACAGGAGAAGAAAAGGATGCAGAATCACTGGTGATGGTGTGCTTTGTGGTGGTCCTGATGGTGGTGGTGGTGAAGAGTTTGCTGGTGGTGGTGGGAGATAATGGGTGTTGATTTTTTATTTTTAGTTAAGGTTTATTTTTTAATAATTCATTTTTTATTTTTGTGAGTAATGAAGGGTAATAATGTCATTTTCTAATTTTTGCCTAAAAAAGGAGTCCATATCAGCTCCACCTAGGAAAAATGTTGCCACATGTACTGGCAACTCTGATTATTTAAGATCAGGAACCAAATTAGATACAACTTAAATAGTTTAGTGATTTGACTAGGCCATAAAAACTTAAATACTTCAGCAAAATCATTTTAAAAATACTTCAGGGACCATTTTGGGCCTTTTGCCTTTATAGGAATACTAACAATAATTTTAAAAATAAGAGAAAAATCAGAGCAAAATAGTACAACTAAAGAAAAAAGAGTGGAAGAAAATTCCCACTCATTTATCCTACATCAGAACTAGAGGTTACAATTAATCAATGTTTGGGGTAGATAGGCAATTCTTGGATCAAAATTTTCCTCCATTTTGCCGATATGGGAAGTAAAACCTACTTGGATCATCCCATAAGGTATTACGGACACATTTGAGATTTGATAAAGTATTGTAGAGACTCAATTCTCATAAATAGTAGTATTAGTGAACAACGCATATTAACTCTTAAGTTTAAGGGCTCAATTTGAAAAGTTTTGATCAATAAAAGGTAAATCTCTTCAATTCAAGGGTTTTATGACAAATTTGGGTGAATCTCTTAAGCTGAAGAGTAAGAATTGAAAATATGTGATAAAATAGGGTAATCTCGTTCAAAGAGATTAAAGCAAAACAAAACCCTAACCAGACTTTTAGAAACAGCCGCCACCTTCTTTCTCCAGCCCCCCTTATCTACACAGTCAATCCCGTCTCTTCATCAATGTCCACAACAGTGCCTCCTTTTGTCTAACGACCCCTCCAACGACTCCATCTCCGGCGCTTCCTCCATCTCCGGTAATCTCTCTCTATCTCTTTCCTCCCCCCTTTCTTTCTCTTTTCGTGCGTCGCTCTCTCCCCCTGACGCTGCCCTAGCCGGCTGTACCCCTCTTCCCATCTGCCGAATCGGACACATATCCCGTGTCGGCACCCAGCACCCAGATCGTGTCGGCAACAGGTATATGGCCAAACTAGAAAGGTCCGGGAAACATAGGTTCGAATGGATAATTTCCTGTTGGTTCATGACAGTGCTAAGACAGGAAATTGGTTTCTAGATGTTCTCGTGTTCTTAATGGGATTTTAATTATTGTATATAACGTGACCAAGTGCGTACAATAGTTAGAATCACTAAACTGCAAATTGGTGACCAAAAGCGTCCCAGTTTTACCAATGAAGACTTGTGGAAAAGGGCATAAGATTCAGGTGGTAGTGAAACTGTATACCTAGATTCCTAATCTCTGAAAGTTCTCTTTAGTAATTTAATTGCTTTCATTAGTTGGTAATAATTCAAAACAACAAATCATTATTTTCTTTTCTAGTCGTAGTAACTCAAGGAAAAGAAACAAGCAATGAGAGGCAAAATAGAGTAGTTTGATAATAAGAAAATCTTGAAACAGAAACAGCAAAAAGAAAAAGAAAAAAGAGAAATCTGTTCCAAAGAATCACAAGTACAACTAGCAAGAGGAATTAAACAACACGACACCAACCTGCAACAAACGCTTTGCAAAGGCAGAAACTCTCTTCACATTTATATCACTTTTCATAGCTCTAAGAAGTAACCCGATGAACATTTCTTCCTGAAAATTAATCCATGTCAGCAAATTTTTAGCTAGAAGCACAAACATAGGTAAACCAACTTATTAAGCTACCTCTTGAAAATACAAAGTCCATTAGTCTTTTCTGCCATGCAAACTAGTCTAACAATATAAATGTTCACCTACCCAAAAAGGACAAATTCAAATTTTAAAAAATGGACAAACAAAATAAAAACAAACAAAAAGAGGTCAAATTTCAAAATTTGCGGTGCTAAAAAGTAAGTTCGGCAAACTTTAAAGGGATTAAGTCCTCCTCCCCCCCCCCCCTCTTATTTTACATGACTTCAGTGCTAGGGTATAGGATTGTCATAGCTTTTACAATTTGAAGTTTGATCAGGAGATGTAACAACGTTCAATGGAAGTGCATAGGATACTATGTTACTAACAAAAGTCAGACCAAGTCTCCATTACCAATTAAACACAGATATGTAAGAGATAGAGAGCTAGTATCCATGCATAGTTCATTAGCACTTTCTTTGTTGTCTGTGAATCAGTTATATTCCTCGAGTTTAAGCAGAGGGAAAAGTAGAGACTTCACTCACCTTGGAAGAATTCATGGCAGAGGGAAGTAAAAGCTTGGAGTACAACGCTCGATAAAATCGATCACTAACAATCTGATTCTTTGATGAGATCTTGTCAAGAAGCATCAGTGCTTGAACTCCTACATTAAAATTCTTCGAGTGAACCTGCAGATAAAAATTACTGTCAACCATGCAAAATGCCATGATGAAATGATCATATATCCAAATAAGTTGAGTAATAAAAATTTAAACTATCTATCTGAAAACTTGTCACACATATGGTAAATAATTTAATCAGAATTGCTTACCAGCTGAAATAACATTGGTGTCTGGACCTCAATAATGTCATCAGCTTCATTGCTGGAGACAAATGGAAAGGCTCTATTGACACCCTGTTGAAGATGCAGTTAAGTACTAAGCCATGGAAGAATTTGGCCAAACAAGTCATAACCATTATGAAGTGCAGTTGCAACTAGAATGAACAAGTGAAAAGACTGGAGCAAATATTTTGTCAATATAATAAGTGGGCTGAAATGGGATACATTTATGCACGATTAACAAAATACATTCACAAGAGGCAACAGTACACCCACCAACATACTATGCATGGACCAACTTGCGACATAGCTCAATTGTATAAAATGGAAGTAATTCCTACTAGCTTCATCGGGGTTAGTTCAAATCAAATACCATCAAGCTAAACCAATTAGAATTTATGCACCCCTGTGCTTCAAGATATTAAAATTCTCATTATGTATTTGTCTTGTATATAACCAGAAAACTGACATGCAGCAGCAGCTCCTAGAGAAAATTGACCAGCCAGAATGAGCTGGATCTTGACAAATGGAGTTCATGCAGTCAAATGAGTCTGGGATGGCCTTACGATTGAGAGAGATGGTGTATTTTAAGCAGTAAGGCTGCTTTGCAGCCATTGCTTCCAATGGAACAGCCCAAGACATAGTTTTACTCATTGGGTGGCAAATCAGGAGAGAGTGATGACCTTGGAAGACTGTTTCCCTGGGGAGATGTTCAGTCAAACACTCATGTCTGCCGCTGTTACAACTTTAGCAATCATTCCAACACTGCTAATTTGGGCTATGGTTATGGGGTGTCTTACTGGCAATTGAAAACTAGCTTGGATATGACACATCACATAAAACTGTTAAGCTTCTTATAAACTATGGCAGGAAAAACCCAACAAAGCTGCACCAGCACAACCAAATCTTTTAGGGTAGACTCTCATCTTGGAACAATGATCAGTCTCTAGAGTTTCCCATTAGAAGAAGACTATTGCAAATGCAGCACCTGGAAGTGGAACATCAAGGGCTCAATAGCCCGCTCTAGCTTTCTGCAGCTGTAATTTATTCAGCTTCTGAGCTTTCTGGAGGTTATTTATCTTTGTACTATGAATTCCCCTGTCTATCCTCAACAATTAATAATATAAAAACCATTTTTTCCCAAAAAGGTGCGGCTCAATAAGTTAATTCTGACAATTTTTTTCCAAATAGGATCACAGCACTATAAAAACATAAAGCTTCCACGAATTACAAATCAGCAGAAAATGGTTTGATGTAATGCAGATTTGCTGATACAAGAGTATAAAGGTAGTGCAAAAATATAGATACTAACTGTTAAAAGTGCCGTTAACAATCGTGAATCCATTTCCACATGAGGCTCCACCGGACTTTTCACGTTCTTATCTTTGGAAGAACTGAAAACTTTCTTCAATCCTTCTTTGCTGTTTTTGTCCTCAAGTCCAGTAGACTCAGAGACCAACAACTGAAATAACAGAGTAGTCAAAAAGATTGAAATCCAAACGTATAAACTCTTAATACTCTTATGCATTTCATGTGTCGGTAGTTATGGACGAGTAGACGACATGGATCAGGAAAATGGATATCACTCAGGGAGTACAGATCCAAGAACCCAATCTGCCAAGGAAGTTAAGAAACGACACAAAGTATGTAGTCACAAAAGTTACCTTAAACAGAGCAAAATATACATCCACCAACCGTTTTGCCACCTTAGGCCCATCTCCTCTGTGACTCAGACGAATTTGGCTTAAGAAATTAACCTGTACATCAAAAGACTAATAAGTTCGTGTTTTCAGTTAAACAAATATGATATGATGGATTTAAGCTAATATTTGAAACTACATGGCTTATTAGTGCTGAAAGCTGAGTCGATGACGAGTGGTAACAAAAGATTTGGAACTATTTGAACATACACATATAAGATTTAGCAGACGAGTCTGGCAACGATCTGAAAGACTGATTCAATTTATTATCGCAGCTTTATGCAGTACCGAATTGTAAAATATTCATTCTTAGCCTAAGCAAAAATTTACTTTCAATTGCTTGTCAAGAGAAAAGAAATATGTGATATTATCAGCAGTCTCACAAGTTTTCTAGGATGTATTTACACAATCTAATACTTACTTACAATGTAAATAATCCACTTCTTTAGGAATAGCATCACGCCATGAATAGCGCATACATCCCAAATCAGTCAATTACTCAATTTTATGGAGAAAAAATAAAGATCAGCAAGTCCTCTTACGAGTAATGGAGAAAAAAGAAACTTTTTTTTTGGCTTCTCTTTTCAATTATTTTTTTCTTCTTTGGGAGGTGGGGCGTGGGAATAGATATTTTCTCCAAAATAATTCATAGAAAAAAGGCACGCCCTCTAAAATAATCATATTGTCTTCACTTTTTATGATTGGTGAATGCTTAGATTCCACCCAAAAGAAACTAGATGTGTGCGGTATTTTTTGGTACATTTCCTTTAGCCATCTTTGAAGGAGACTCGGGCAGCGACAACAGATGTACTAAAGACAAAATAAGTGTATGCATGGACAATTGAGAGCTCACTAGGCCACAAAAAGTGCCTCTCATTTAGTAGTCAAAGATTTTGTCGATAAAATATAATAGCCTAGTTGGCATTACAAGTACTTTTTGATGGCACCAGCATATTTCATTGACTGCAAAGAGGAAGCTCGTGTAAGAAGGATCCACCATTTCACCTTTCTTCTACTCATGTTGCAATATTATGCTGGGGGAATCAAAAAATAAATCTATAGATGGAATTAGAAACCTTTTTGTCCAGGTCATGACATAAGTTACCAAAAGAATTCACAAGGACTTCTTACTTAATCATTTCACTTTCTTTAAATCCATTTGGAAGCATGCAACCGAGGGTACGGGGCAGCTTAATTGGTGCGAGATCGAAATTGTACGGAATATGAAAATGTTTGTATCTTTCCTGGATTGACTCATGACTGATGGTATCACAGCCTCAATTGGCTCCAATATCATTCTGCTAGAGATTCCTAATTTGCTCAAAGCATGGTTCTTCAATTGGAACAAACTGAACAGTCCAAAAAGGAATCTCATAACCCTAGCAACTAATATTGCTTTACCCAGAGCTCTTAATGCCATTAAGAATATGAATTTTTACAACAACAACAACAAAAAAAAAAAAAAAAAAAAAACAGCTATCAAGAACATTCAATCAGGAAATAAAGAAAGAAAATATATGATATACATACAGAAACAGATCCACATCTGCATATGGGTAAGTATAAGAACAGAGATCATTTGTAAAAGGAAAATGCTAACCTAAGGTCACTAGTTAAGGCTCTAAAAGTAGAAATGTTTTTGCAATGAGAAATCTTTAAAAGTGTAGTAAATGACACTCATCAATGGCCAATTGCTGATTTCCAATGCAAATACTTTCTAAACCTGTTTGCTTAACTAGTTTCCTTGGAGCACTTGTTAGCAAGACTCCTTTTAAAACCCTTAACGAAAGAGGACACTACAACTTCAGTTTCTGAATAATCATACAAACTTCAAAACGACATCCATATAACTCAATATAAGTAGAACAGACATACAGCATGGTACTTGGCTCGTAAACCCAAGTGTGGGCGGAAAAGAAAATTATCCACTTCGTCAATTACCACAGCCTGAAACAAGAGAGGGGGAGGTTCACAACGTTAATGAGATATATGAGCATGCACAACAGCACATAAGTTCAATGAATATCAACATTTTCTACATCAGAATACAATTGTGCTGAGGTTAAATTGTGCACAGTTGAACTATGTCAGTTCCCTAGCCCTCCTATGGTTCGAGATTCTGTATAATGCACAAAGATCAACCTAGAGAATTGTAAACATGATTAAAACATTCAGCCAGAATTAATTTTGTAACTATTCGTGGAGTTTTCAGAGTCCCTGAATCCAAAAGGAGCATTACAACCAACCTTTCACTAACCTAAAGGTTGGTTTCATGTGCAAGGGTAACCAACCTTTTGCTAACCAGGGCTGCTCCATCTTTTCTATTAGTTCTGGGGCATAGCCTTTCTTTCATATATTAGTTTAAATACATGATTAAACAGCTTCGATAGGTTAACCTTTTGCTAACCTTTTGCATTCATTTAAGCTTCTTGTTCGAAGCTGTATCCCTCCTCCTTGCAAGGTCTACTTCACCAAATTGGAACAATATGGCCACTAGCCTTCTGTTACAAACAGGTCAAAGATTGCATTGAAAGTCCCGCACAGTTACCTTACAGGAAGCTTTTTGCAATCTCACTTCTCGCTTCTTAGAAAGATGTTTTCCCTCACTCCTCACTCTTCTTGCATCTCCTCGGTTTTCCCATTTCATCTATATTTCACGAACTATTGAAGGATCAAGTATAGAGAATGAGTATATGATTAGTTTTTCTTATTCACTCTTGTTTTCTCAACTCAGTATCTGTTAATCATTTATATTACATTCCTTGGCATCATATGTCTCATGTATGTCAGGTAGTTCACTTAGTCTGCACGAGAGAGACATTGGATTGGTGAAATGGCCTAAAGAAAAAAACTAACCACCTAAGAAATAAACAGCATGCATGTGTGCGTGCGTGCTTCACCAAGTGTTCACATAAATATCTAAAGTAAGCTATAACGTTAAAAAAAAATGCAGTATTACTGTGTATAAGTACTGTGTGTAGTAATATAACATATCACATAAAGCTATAAGACAGTTAACCTTCATGTTTGGATGATCTGACAAAAGCTTCGATAGGTGATAGTCAGCATTTGACGCAGCCTTGCTTCCAGGATCCCCAAGCTGCAGCGAAGCAAATAATGTGGATCCAACTTAAGAAATCCAATAGTTGCAATGACTTCGAAGAACAACTGCAGTAAACGAATATTTTTATGCTTTGAACAAAACCCTTATGGGGCCAGAAAACCCTTTTAGCATACTTTATTTACTAGTGCAGATAGCAATCGGCGCTCTTGCTCTGATTTACTCCTCAGCAGTGCATACATAGTCTGCATGCCAGACAAACAAAATAAGGAAATAAATGGGTGCAGAGGATCAATGGGGAATGCATAATTAAAGAATACTAATAATCAGAGATGGATTAATATTCACAAGCAATAATATTTCACATGTTATAATAAGTAACCAACTTTACGATGAGCTCCAATGTTTTCAAGTAATGAGAATAGGTGTTCTAAACAAACTTAAGTTAGAAATTTTGTAGACCAGAGCACTGAAAAATCCAACAATCTTCAGTGAAATATCAAAAGACACATTAACAACAAAATTTATCAGCTACAAGGCAAATATTTAATTTTGACTGTCGACATAAAAATGTTGTCTCAAAGCACGCAAACTAAACAATCAACAAACCTTCTCAATCGCTATTATTCATTTGGGGGTGCGGGGAAAAGATAACCTGAATGAGCTTCCATTTGCCAGTGAATGAACAACTAATAATGGAGAGTACAGGACATAAAGAATCTGACCTTCAATGCTTTATCTTTAAGTACAGCTAAAACATCTCTCGACGCTTCTTCAAGGGCAAAAATAAAGCGTTCATACCTGCAAATGATCACGAATATACTCAATTAAAAAATAAGAAGGATAAAAAACATGTCAAAACCTGTAAGATTGTAGTGGTTATTTGATTGAAAGGTTAACTAGGTTCACCCCAACTACACATAATCAAGGTAATTTCACAGTGAAACCATACAAATAAGGCAAGAGATGTGTTCTCATCCAGTGCTCTCTCTATACTACAACTTAGACTGCACCGGCACTGCTTTTAATGTTTCCCAACTTTTAGGTCTCAATCAACTTTTGCATCTCACCAGTTCTCATACTTCTCCATCAGTATCCCGAGCGTAAGTACACTATAAAACTGTGAACCCAGCATCATAGATCAAATATGCAGTACGTACTGGCTGATTGATAAATGCCCTAGATTGAGTATTTATCAATTTTGATTGAGATAGATGAGTACAAAAATGTTTGCATCAAGCTAAGAAGGATAAGAAAATGGAAAGCAAAGAAGAGTTTGAATATGCACCTCTGCTTTAGGCATTCCTCCCAATGCCAGAAAAGTAGAAGGGAGTTTCCATCTTTTGACTCCGGCAAATGATTTAGAGGCTGTTGCACAAGGGTCTTGAGCTTACGATCAGGTAATAAACTGGTAGGGAAATGAAGAAACAATTATATAGTAAGCACTAACACTGTGAACTCACCATCAAATGCTTGCGACACATAAATCATGCATTGATCATATTGCCAATAGATGCTTACACATATCTATCAGTACGTGTCAAAAAGTCAGCCCAATTTCTCATAAAGAAACTGTTTTTAACAACAAGAACACATGATTACATCGAAGCATAAAATCTAAATACATGTGTAAACTGAATAGATGGAAGACAGCAAGCAACAATACAAAAGGCGACTGCAGATTGCAGGGTTGGCATAAACGAACAAAAAGTTAGAAACAACCGAGAAATGTACATTAACAATAATAAACTCCTTAACTAGATATACCTATACTGCAAAATGAAACCAACCTCGAAACAAACATTTCTTTTAGTGCTTCAAATCCCGACAATGCATGGCGCTTACCAACTTTTGATGTCACCATTCCTACATTATAAATCAATCAGCAGCAAAGTCATTACTATCAAGCTACAGTTATCAATGAGAACAATAAAAAATTGGCTGGAACTAGTCCTAAGTTTTTGAAAATTAGTACTAAGAAACTTACCTAACAGAGCATCCAAGGACTTCAAGTTTGCAATTGGATTATCCCCAATCATAACCGAAAAGGCAGATACCTTATCGGTAGCAGTCCCAGACCTCTGTGTGGCAGCAAGCATTTTAATATCCCCACTCTGTCCCCTGGACGACTCGTAATCCTGCGAGTACTGTGCTAACAGCCGCTCCGCCAACTCCTTCTTCTTTGCCGCCAAACCCTTCCACTCATCCAGATTCCCAAACTCAACCTTATTCTTCCCTCCGTCCTTGCCCATTACTTTCTCTTCCAGGTCCGCCGCGTCCACGTACCACACTCCGGCTACGCTCGCCTTCATCAGAGGCAGTTTCGGAAGGTTCTTAAACTTATCATATGCTTTCGAATTATCGTCAATAGACAACGGCTGCTGAGCCGGAGCTCTAGGTTTGGGCCGTTCTTCGTTCTTCTTATTTCTCTCTGCATTATTAAATTTGTCTCGCTTCAATGTCTTCTTATCCCTGTCCTCGTTAGGTTTAGGGTTAGGTTTTTTGAAGGGGCCAGTTTTGCGAAAATCGGAATCGTTGAAGCCGGAGGAAGGAACGGAGGAAGAAAGGCCAATTGAAGAAGCGAAGGAGGCGACGTCTGTTTTGAGGAGCTCCGTATCGTCTTTTGGTGAGTTTCTGGAAGATTTTTTTGGCTTTGAAATCGCCATTGGAACGGCGGTGATGGGCGTCTGCTACCTAAGTTAGTTCTAATATTCCGGCGCTAGGTTTTGCGGTTTGGTTGGAAGCCTTTTCCCGGTCTAATAATGTTTTCAGTTTAGTTTGGGTTGGTTATGAACCGGATTAAAATGCCCATGGGCCATGTCTTTAGGGGTGGAAAGTTTTTGATGATCGGCCTACAATACCCAATTTTTTAATAGAGTAATGATAATGAATAATATTATTACGGTAATAGAATATCGTACCTAAGGATTAATGATTTTATATATATGTTAATAATATTATATAAAAATTGTATAAGAAATAAAAGGATAATATGCATTTATTGTTAACTATATATTTAAAAGTTACATATTCCTCTCTCTGTTTCGATTTAATTGTTCTGAAAGTGACATAAAGCTCTCATAACATATCACTTTACAAGAACAATTAAATCGAAACGGAGGAAGTAACAAATAAGAATCATGATCTTGTGCGCTAAAGGAGCAATTGACTTGATTAAAAGAAAATCAAATAAGAATATATCAAAAAGGAAACATGTATGACTTGTATCTTCTTCTGTATGTATAAAATGTTTTTACCGGTTGGTGCTCATTTTGGTGAGGTTGTGTTTTGAAATTCACTGCAGGATTGATGTTCTCTCTTTTTTACATCTCTTTCTGTGGTAAGTGTGAGAAAAAGCAATTCTCTGAAGCTGGAGATAATCAACATATATGTATTCATTAATCTGTTAGTATAGGTGGTTCATACTAAGCTGGAGATATCTCTCCATGTTGATGATGCTTACTTTTCATGCACCACCACATGCCTCTCATCCTTGGGGCTCAAGTGATGCATTTCTTCTATGCACTCCTCCTTTTGTGTGATGCACATACAGTGCTGAAGCAGGCTTGTACGCAGAATTAACCTTCTTTTTGGGTATATCAAATTTTGAATTTTTTTTTTATTTTTTTTAACTTGGTGAGAAAATTGTTAATACCGTTACCCTATCGTATCTTACCGAAATTTGGTAGGCCAATGATAATGAATTTTGTATTACCGAAATTTTGGTAATGATAATAGTAAAAGCATTTTTGTACGATTGTCCTACCGAAACCACCACTACATGTCTTATTGGATTCGGCAGATGCTCATGCTGTTGAGTTTTTTAATGATCACCAGAAAAAATAAGATATATATATAATGGAATTAATGAAAAAAAATGGTGTTAAGAAAATGAAATAAAAAACTATCGAAGTAAACAATGTCCAATATATTTTATTAACTCATATAACGTAAATAGAAAATTAAAGGAAATTGTTTGACTTTTTAATTATTTTTTTCATTAAATCCATATTTTTTATCTTTAATTTTTAATTTTAATTATTATCAAACTTAAAACCAAATCGGCCTATTCGGTTCATTGGGCCTCGTCAGTACATCAGAAAACGGGCCCAAATATGTTCCTCGGCCCGCCTATTCAGCTCGTAAGGAAACGGGCCTGAAGAGATCCAAAAAGAAGCACATCTAAGAACTAGGGTTTCGAGGAGCCCTGAATATAAAACTAGCTCTTCATCGTTCGCAAGACTCTCTCTGGTGTTAGCGTTTCTGAGCTCAACAGCCTCCTCCTCCTCCAAAACACCAAGCCGGACGTAGAGTTAGAGCAACAATGGCGACGCCGCTGAAAGAACTTTCAACCAAAGAGGCCGACATACGGATGATGTTGGCGGCGGAGGTCCACCTCGGCACCAAAAACTGCGATTTCCAGATGGAGCGTTATGTCTTCAAACGCCGCAACGACGGTAATCTTTCATTTCCCACCTCACCTTGTTCTATACTTTAATATATATATATATATATCTAAATCATTAAAATGATGTTTAAATTTTGGAAATTGAAATATTTCTCAATTGCTCCGAGTAGATTTATTGAATTGCAAGTTTTATTAGAATTTATGTATGTTAGGAATTCACATTATCAACCTGGGGAAAACTCTGGAGAAGCTTCAATTGGCGGCTAGGGTTATTGTTGCAATAGAGAACCCACAGGACATTATTGTCCAGTCAGCCAGACCTTATGGTCAGAGAGCTGTGCTTAAATTTGCACAGTATACAGGGTGTCATGCCATTGCTGGTCGTCACACCCCTGGTACTTTCACTAATCAACTTCAAACTTCATTCAGTGAGCCCAGACTCCTTATATTGACTGATCCCAGGACCGACCACCAGGTCTGTACGGATCCTATTGCTTAACCTCTTCTCACTGTTTTGGTGATTTATTTGTTTTTGCATCTTTTCTTGTATTGACAATGATCTGGTTGTTTTTAACAACAGCCCATCAAGGAAGCTGCACTTGGAAACATCCCCACTATTGCTTTTTGTGATACTGATTCTCCAATGGGATATGTTGATATTGGTATCCCTGCCAATAACAAGGGGAAGCACAGCATTGGCTGTTTGTTCTGGCTTTTGGCCAGGATGGTTCTGCAGATGAGAGGTGTTATTGCCCAAGGGCACAAGTGGGAAATCATGGTATGCAACTGACCTACCTTGTGTTTTGTATACTAATGTGTGTGCATGAATTACCATGTTTTTCGATCATATGATATGAGAGCTGGCCTTGCGAGAGTAGCCATTTATCACAACAAGGATGTGAGTTTGTATATCTCTGATGTAGTGTTTACTGAAGTATCTGCCTCAAATTAGTAGATTCTTCATTAATGATTTTGATAATTTAAACTAGGAAAACTTAAACTAGGAAAACTTATTTCAAATGAAGAAATGACCTGTTTCTCTTTCAGGTCGATCTATTTTTCTATAGGGAGCCTGAGGAGGCCAAGGAGCAACAAGAGGAAGACATCCCGGCTACTGCTGATTACGCAGAATACTCTGGGGGAGCACTTATGGCTGATCAGTGGTCTGCACAAATCCCTGATGTTCAGTGGAATGCCACTGATATGGCAGCTCCTGCCATTCCTGCTGCCCCTGCTGGTTGGACCCCTGATGTTGGTGAGTAGGATTGTCCACATAGGTCGTGCAGTACCATGTGCTTAGTCCTTTAAAAACCAATTGTCTCACGATCATGCATTTTAGTTAGTTCTCAATTCCTAATTATTAGGGTTTTGTGAACTTTTGATTCATTATTTTTTTATTAGAAATGTGACCTTTGTTAAAGGGGGTGTGGGGTTTTAATGTAGATGATGTACTATGATGCCAGTTTTCTGACCTTTTTCTCTTTTAATTTTCAGCACCGATTGCTGGTGGAGAAGGATGGGATTCTGCTGCAGCACCCCCACCAGTTGGTTGGGAAGTCTGACCTTTGAAATGTTTTTCTTTTTATCTTCATCTTGAAGCGGAGTGTGGGTGACATTTGCCTAGGTTTAAAAGGTTTTGAAGTTAATGTTGGTATTGAACAGATGCTATGACACCATGAAGTTTATTTAATTAGATTTGAGTTTGCTCATGTTTTATATTACAGAGTACTATAATCTCCTTTAGAATCCCGGAAGGGACTTTCGACTAGATCGTTCTCAATTTACTGTTTTGATTTAAGGCAACTATTCATTCCTTTTTGATGCCTTTCAGAAAAGGTTGTGACAGCGTCCTTCCTTCCATATCTATGCAAGAAATCAGTGCTCAAAAGGTCCGACTGATCTCTGTTTTTACACCATGTAATACTTTAGAGAAGCCCCCTAGCGGATTACATATTCAAATTTGAGTACCCGTACTAAAAACTTTTAATGATGTTTGGTTAAGTACTCACCTGGAATGAGGAACTGGAGGTGATATGCACCAAAAACTAAAAACTTGATGATCTTTGATTAATTACTCACTTGGAGTGATGAACTGGAAGTGATTTGCACCAAAGACTCCGAATGATAAGAGGCTCATCATATCATGGACCTATAATAATGCATAGGCTTTGAGAAATGATTTGGTATGCTGATTTTCTTTCCCGTTGGCAATTAGTCTGACGAACTGAAGACACCGGAAGAGTACATACCAGTACAATATAATGTCGAAGGGGATAAGTATTTTCTTCCATGTATCCAAAAGTTACTTCAAAATTGGTATTGTTTTCACGATGAAAAGTACTGTATTACTTTTTGAAACATCAGCGATGTAAAATTCAAAGGTAATAAAAAAAATTCAACTTACTATGCACTTGGGAGAGAACTTTTTAATGTTTTCATTGCTATTCATTTTAAAGTCGTATCAATATGATCTTAAATGGGTCCAAGATTTGGTTTCCAACTTTCAGGTGCCTTATTGTTTCTTGTCCAAGCCGTACATTCGACCTATGCATTTTACATGTAATTTACGAAATGATCCCAAGAGGGGGTTCTGTTGCTTGCTAATTGCTTTTGTCAAGTATAATGACCTCCGCATTTAACATGTAATTTGAGAGAGAGTGCCAAAAGAGGGTTCGTTCCAAACAATTAACCAAATACTAGGCTTGGTTTAGCCCAGGGCCAGGCAACCCACTAGACAAACACTATAAATGATGTTTGGCCTACAATGCCCAAAAGCATTTCGCATCCAATGAATCTGCATAACAGAGAACATGCACATACACCCACCCTATCCATCACACCAGGACGGCATATGACTAAAGAAGCACAAACTGGCGCTTCAACTTATTAAACATTAGAAAATTTATATACAAAAATGCAAAATTCTGGAGTTCATCTGGGGGGGAGGGGGGACTAGGGTGTCTGAAAGAAAAATAACTTGTTGCTAGACTCTCTTTTGTTTGTATGGCTCTCTCAATTGCAGGTTTCGGTTTTCCAATAAATGCTACTCTGATTTTTTTACACACTGAACATACATTTTCTTTGTCTGGGTAAACTATCTTTGAAAACGCTGGAATGTTGTTTTCTTTTCGCTAATGGATTCTTTTCTTTTGATTTTTGTTGGGCAATCCACATCCTTCGGATGGGTTGGTTGAATCGAATGACTGAGGCAAAATATTTGTTTTGCTAGAAAAAGAGGGGGTTGATGTCAAGGAAACAGAGTATCTCCATGGGTCACCCAGTGCACAAATCTATCAGAAAATTCGGCCAGATTACCAGAACTTTGTGAAGCGCGATTGGTGACATCTCCAGCATTCTGCTCCTGTCCAACAAGGAATTACTTGAGCGCCAAGAAAATAAATTTAAGGCGAAAAAAAAAAAGGAGAGTTGAATCATAAAGAAGACAAGGGAATAATAGAGCATACTTTTCTGTTGTGGTTACTCAAAGCAAAATTTAATTTAATGAAAATAATCTAAATAGAAGGAAACTGACTGTAAAAGTACGGAAATACTTGACTCATCTACTTCACAATTCAAATCATTTTCTTCTATTCAGATTTTTATTATCATTTGAAAAGAAGAAAAAATACGTAAAATAAACTAAAAAGTTGAGTTTACCATTTCAGCTGTGCAACTAGTGGTAAAGACTCACCTTCAAACCCGATTCTGAATCACTTGCAAAAGCACCTGCTTCCACTTTGTCGTTTAGCACATTATCTGATGATAGTCCACCAACAGGAGAGTTTATCAGTGTAGACCTGCAGTAATAAAATCTGGTGCAATTCAGCCTCTGTGTATATGAGAGTAAACTTTCCAAACCTTAGATCATCATTTATACATAGGTAAAATAAATGGTTTCTACACAAAAGAATAAGAATAATATAAAATAGAAACTGTTGATGCAAGAAGTGCAAAGTTGCTTTCAAAGTTCTGTTATTAAGTAAATGCAGAAGCAACCAATTTCATGTGACAAAAAGTGATTTCCACATTCTTTAAATTGGAAATTTCAAATCATCACAAGCACTTCAAGGAGTAACAAAAAAAAAAAAAACTAATCATCTACATATGCATGCGCTAAAGACGGTCATACAACTGTGCTTCCTTTGTTTCTCTTTCAATTTAGTGGAAACGCTCAACCTTGGGAATGTATGGATCTAAATTCTAATGCAAAGATATTAAAGTGTGGATTTATTAAAAGAAATGCAAATGCTGACAAGAACACGATGTACCAACATGTTATGCCCTACAAATAAATCTCAAAGAGCAATGGTTATGCATTCAGTTATAGTGTATCCCCAAAAAATCCACCAAACAACCAAAGCGCAGATATAATTTTCTCCTATACAAAAAGAAAAGAAAAAGCATGGGTGCAGATTTCAACATTTTAAGCTATGTATACTGATGCAAGCCCAGAAAAGCTGAAGGAAAAGAAAACTCAAAAGGAACCAATACTGGATTGCTTTGTGTTATCTTCTCTGTGCTTCTATATCAATGAATCAGTTGGAAGTTGTTAAAAGAAGGCAATTTACTAGTAGGTGAATTAGTTCGAAGACCATCACAAGGTACCTCTCAAAAGTCTCCTCTTCACAGGAGTTTCCGGAGGAAGAAAGCATGTCAACGTCAAGAAAGTTTGAACAGTTGAAAGAGTCCCAACGCTTGTTAAAAAATATGTGATCACTGTTGGGACATTGGTCAGAATGCATATCTTGGTGAAGCTGCTGACGGGACATGGAGAGGGTGTACCTGCAAATGAGAGAATCATAAGAACAAAATTCAAAGAATGTCAATTTACTAGCTAAAATGGCCATATAGGACTGCTTTCTGTCAACTAAAAATTCAATTCCAAATATCATCAGCACTCCTCATCTGAAAAGAAATTAGCATAAGAAGATAAATGTATGCATCAAGGTGCCTCCATTTGGCAACAACATCAAAGCCTTAGTCCCAATCACTTGGGTCGGCTACATAAATCCTTTTCCGCCATTCCACGCGATCCAATGCCAAGTGACCAAGGTGCCTCCATTTGGCATTTATAGAAAACTCCAAGAGCCTTTAAGCAGCATATGGCATGAGGAATTTGCAACTTTTACTGATAGAAAAACAGTTCTGGTCTCCTGATTAGATATTATCTCTGTTCAAAAAAGTTTCTCTTGCTTTATTCTTACTTATTTCAAGACAATACCAATAAAAGTTCAAATTTCCCAAACATGCCTACTAACTTGGGGCTTCTTCTCTTCACTTAAAACTTTTGGCTCATTACCGAAAAAAGACATGGAAGTCATTTTTACTTACTGTTACTCGAGAATAAAGTGAATCCATCAAACCATGACACCTCATTTCTAATTGGAGACTAAGAGAGTAATGAGATCATAACATACTAAATGGAGGACATTGTTCCTAATGGTTCAAAGATATGGCCTGGTGATGAACAATGGTGATGAACAAATCAGAAGTAAGAGTATGCAATGTGATCTAAGCTAACCTGGAATATGATGGACCACTTTCACAAGTAGATATTTCTGGTGACGATTCTGAAAGACCTGTGTTACCACCATGCATCTTGTCAGGAGATGGCTGCTCAGAATCTTCAATCATTCTACCATTTATGATTTCAATAGGAGCATTGTTTTCGGATAGCATGTTTCCGTCTGATAGCGACCTTTTAATGGACGACCTACATAAATAGAAGTAGACCATCCATCTGATTTATTATATGCAAGTGAAGAAAAGTGCTCAGACATTAAAACCAAATGTTCAAGTATGGGGAAAATATGTAAGAAATGAACCAAAAGGCTTCGCATTAAGCTGAAGATTGGTTCGCTTTCTGTCATTAAACTACTCCTGGAAACAGAAAATGATTTTGTTGTGTTCTGTTTCCCAGCAGCAATGGAAAGAAAGTTCTTACTTCCTGAAAGGTTAAAAATGAGGAAGTAAGATTCTGAAAGTGTACAAAGAGAGAAGTTGAGGGGGAAGTGGAAATAGAGGATGCAAAGAGCGAGATAAGCAGCTCTACTGCTGCAGCCTCTAAAGGCTCCTGCAGACTTCCTTGATCAATAATATAAATGTCCTGATTCGACTTGCCGGAAGGCAAATAAACAAGGAACAAATAAAGCAATTGTACCTAGAATTTTCTTCCAAAAAACTAGAACCCCTCCTTCCAAGACTGTAATGCTGGTCTGAGTCCAGCTCCCAGAGCGCTGGTTTCCCCTGTTGCGGCTGATAATGGCCCAAGAACCTGTTAAAAATTGAACAAGACAAAGATAAGAAATGACTGACATAAACAATATTACAGCAACACAAAGATGGATGTGCCTTAATCTCGTTTAAAAAATTAAAAAAACTATGGTGGCAACTGATTTGTCTTACACATTAATGGCATCTTGCTTTTCGGCATCCATGTACGCATTACTGTAGTATCGCTGTAAAGTTCTAAAGAACTCCTGGGACTGAGTTGCTGCTTTCCATTGACCTCTTCTCTGAGAAAATATCTGTTTGGAACAGGAATTCACAATGATGGAATGCGGAGATAAAAAAAACACCATGCTTTTACAAATAAAGAGAGTATCCAGCTCATGGAGCATCTTAGAAATGAATGTACTAAATTGCAGCAAAGGATGAAGCCACCAGATGTGATGGCCTGGTTTTACGTTTGAATGAAAACTGAGAGTGTTTTGATGGTTGTGCTAAATCCAAGTTCAACTATGATCATACTATTGCCTGGCTATACATTTGTCTGGGACGGATGATAAGCAATGACAAGGCCCCAAACTGAATATTTATTTAGCAGCCAACACACAACAGTGATTCTATAATTGAACTAAAAAGTATGCATGAATTGAAAGCAACCTGGGGATAAATGCGAACCGCAATTACAATAATGAAGAAAAAACATGGTCAATGAATAGCCTAAACTCATTTTCACTTTGACCAATCACTTGAGAACGATTAGTCTCGCTTGTCTACTTTATTGTTACAACTGTATGTAAAGTGCAGATGTTAACAACTCAAAGCCTCATACACCAAACGACAGAAGCATCTATTAGCTGTGAAGTGCCCTAAACCAATCATATGAAAGAATATTTTGTCTTGATAATGATCACGTAACTCCATACCTTATTATGTGCCGCTGAGCCACCATATTGTAAAGCAAGTGTGTCACCCATTCTCTCATAAGCCCTCATTAAATCATTTGCTAAAGGGGAATCCAGATCAATATTTGGGGAATCTATACATCCTAAAGCGTGCAGCTGTTGCCCAAGAGCAGCCCAACCAT
This sequence comes from Lobelia cardinalis, assembly GCA_028566635.1. Taxonomy (NCBI): domain Eukaryota; kingdom Viridiplantae; phylum Streptophyta; class Magnoliopsida; order Asterales; family Campanulaceae; genus Lobelia; species Lobelia cardinalis. Next base: position 683,237 of record JAOWAN010000005.1, on the reverse strand, counting down.
AGGCATATTGGGCCACATTTGTGCGATCCAAACAATCTATACAGTTTGTTCTTAGGACCCCCCTCTGATACTTTGGAGGCTTGTCACCACGTTTCCTGCTCAAGTCATCGGATCCACTGCTAACAATGGTTTCTAAGCTGTCAGCATCTTTATGCTCATTGTAAAGGTTCTGAAACAAGTAATAACCATCCTGATCACTCCTGCATACATGTTGAATATGAAATGTTAGACGCCAGTTAAATATTTTACGCATAACACTGGGTGGGCAAATTGGATGTGTATATGGAGGGAGAGAGAGAGAGAGAGAGAGAGAGAGAGAGAGAGAGAGAGAGAGAGAGAGAGAGAGAGAGAGAGAG
>JAOWAN010000005.1:646284-661068 GCA_028566635.1 Lobelia cardinalis | reverse complement strand
TGTTTTGGATCTTTATTTTACAAAATACAGACATATAACTAACATACAACAAAAATGTACTAAGATACAGCTGGTTCCTATGGTTTGTACGAAAAAGTGGTTTGTATATATTTAACAAGCGGATTATAATCTGCTTATGATTCTGTTGCGTACGTGCAGTTAACTTCAAAGCCAGTGAATGCGGAACATGCAGACCACGACGAGCTTGACTTTGAGTTCCTCGGAAACAATGGGATGCCTTACACTTTAAGCACCAACATAATCACAAACAGTATTTTGAGCAGGGAGCAACAATTTCATCTCTGGTTTGATCCCACTGCAGATTTCCATACTTACCAACTTCTCTGGAACCAACATCAGATAGTGTACGTAAGAACAAGAGTTTAATTCATGATCATCTTCTTTTGAAGAGTGAGAAATACCAATTATTTTTTAATTATTTTGTCACAGGTTCTTCGTTGATGACATCCCAATAAGAGTGTACAAGAATCTTGGAGTGAACTACTTATCGAGACCAATGCATGTAGAAGGAACCATATGGAGCTATCCCAGTTGGGTTGGACCAGTCGACTGGAACCAAGCACCCTTCACGGCCTACTTCCAAGGGTTCAACATCGATGGCTGCCCTGCTCAGAAATCTAACCCTCAACATTGTTTTTCTGATACACCCGCTAATTATTGGAATGCACCACAATACTGGCAACTCAATCCTGAGCAACAGAGGAAGTACGAAGCCACGAGAAGGACATACATGTTTTACGACTACTGCACCAAACGTGCCAATCTCCCCGAATGCAGAAAATAAATCATGCGCTAGCATTATCATGCATGATCACACACTCTTAACAGTTTTTAATAGGAATACGGTTTTGGGATTAGGCTTATCTTTAGAAGTCAAATTAGACAGGGATTTGGTAGTTCATTTAGAGGATTAATTCCATCAATTTACTCTAGATTCCTAAAGAAAATACATCAATATATATTTGGGTTTCGGTTAAATAACCCACATTTTGACAAACATATATCAACCCTCTGACTAATGGTAGATTTCTGTTGAACGAGTTCATCAGTAAATGGCGCTCGGGCCGCAAACTTAAGCCATACAAAACTGATCAAATAGGATCGGAAAACAGGAACATGCGCCTCCACTGCCTCCAAAAGCAGCATCAAAGTTGATCAAATTATGATACTACCATAAACAAATTAAGAGGAGCCTAACTCTGCGGGCATATGTGAGTTGGACTATAAACTGATCCACATCCATAGCAAAACTCTGATCCACACCTTCAAAAGAAAATAGCACATAATCGGAGATTAGCAGTAGTGATTCCAGTACATAGTATATCTATATTATATATATATATATATATATATATATATATCGTAGCATTTGACTATTTGATATCTGAGAAACTAACCTGCACAGAATGTGCATACAGCCTTCTTTTTTTTCAACATAAAATCTGCATCTAGGGCACCTCCTCCATTTCTTTTTCTGAGCGAGCTCCATCAGCATGATATCTTCCCTTTGTCTCTCATCTTTACGAAGACCCTGAAACTCCCGACACTCCATTCCTGCATGCCATGAGACCTTGCATTGCGCACAGAACAATCTTCTGCAATTGGGACACTCTGAAACAGTCACAACCTCCAGGCCATCATCCACCAGCAAGGCAGAACAATCCTTGAATGGACAGTAAAATTTCTCCAAGCCAAGGACGAGGGATTCGCAGAGTGCATTTTCCCATCTTTCTAAAACTTCTTTCGGAACAATAGAGTGACAAAGCTCCGGTCCAATGACAGCTTTACATTTCACTTCCGGACATTCCACCACAGTTATGTTTTCTTGTATTTTGGCTGCAATGTATCTGCTGATGCAGTCTCCGCAAAAGATATGTCCACAGGTACTGTTATTTCTGAACATTTCTCCAGCTGGTTTTGTGTCCATACAGATATCACAGAAGCTAGATGAAGATTGGCCGACTTCTCCCGTATGCTTTTCAATTGTCAATGATGGTGATGGTGATGGTGATGGTGATGATGATGATGATGACGATAACAATGACAATGATGGGCCACTTCGCGGAGCAGAAGCTGAAGAGGAGGCGATAAGAGCCTCTTGAAGTGTCAGTTCTTGCGCATATTTTTCGTCGGAAATCGGCAAGAGTTCATCGTCATCATAGAGGGCTGAAAAGTAAAACTCATCAACAAAAACATCAGAATTAGATGTTCCTGCCATTGTTCTAGCTAGTATTTGATTGCTTTAGCCACTAGTTAGTATAGAGCCCTCCCTCCGGCCAAGAGCATTTGGCAGTTAGAATAAGAAAAGCTCAATCGTATATAAAGATGTGTGGGTGGGGGTGGGGGATTTGGAAGGTTGTAGCCATGCCCTTTCTTTATGGATGGGAATGCTAATGGCCCAATTGTTTAACTGCACCAGACCAGTTTCCAACAGCACCACGATTCTAAAGGCCTCGTTGTGACATTATTGCACGGGTCAGTTCATTGTATTTGAACCAGATACGCAACAGACGGTCCTCTGGACTTCTAGTTGCGGCATTGCGCATTCAGAGCTTGTAACCCACTTATTTTCAGCATTCGAGTTTATCCTTCCCAGTTATGTTCATCTCAGGCGAGACCGGGCTTGTGCGGTCACAGAAAGAAATGTAGCCATTGTTTACAATGTGATTAGAAAATTTAACCTTTAAACTGTTTTGACCCTTTTCGAGCGTTATCTTTCTGAACTTTTGAGCGAAATTCATCACAAGTCGATGAAACTCATTCACAAGTGCGAAACTGAGAGGACTAAGCACAAATTACTTTTCATAAAAATACTACAACAGCTACAAAACGTTACTGTGAGAAGTGGACACAAATACTAATATATTACAAGACCCTTCTCAGAAAATGGAGTCCCCCTCTCCTCATCCCACAATATATTCTCCTTTCCCCGTCGCCCGAAGAGTGGTGCCAGCAATTTTCTAGGCTTTCCTCTCTCCTTTTTCGTTTTCTATCCGTATGCATGTCTGGTCCTTCCCCTGCACCGCAGCCTCCCTTCCATCCATCTGCAACAACTCTTATGATCTAAACAGCAGGAGCCTTTTATCTAGCTAATAATACATGCGGACCCGACTTCCTCCCTTGGCTGATAGATTTTTTTTTTTTTTTTCCCATCCAGAGGGGAGTAGTAAATTGAATACCCTAAAGATGAAAGGGGATATAGGAAAAAGAGAAGAGGGCAAAAAGAACCAATCTGTGGTAGTGAAATTTTGAGCTCAAGAATATCCATTAGTGGTTTTCTGCATTTTCTTCTTAAAGTTTGAAATGCTGCATTGTGGACAGATGTATTCCAGTCCATCCGTCTTTGCGTAATCCTGCAGAAATTAGAATGAAAAAGAACAGCGATCAGACATACGTTTCCAAGCAACAGAAAAAGTAAAGACAGTTTTATTGTGAGAACTTAATGATAGAGCTTCAATACCATACCTTGAAGGCACCAAGACCCTGCCTTCGGTCACACCCAAAATGTGCCCATTCACCACATATTCCACAATTCACCCAATCCCCTGCTGCGCTACTGTGAAAGTTTAAAAATCCAACATTAACAAACGTCAACGATACAAAGCATCAAGTAAATAATACAGACAAAATGCAACAGAATCTAACCTGTGACATAACAGGCAGCACTCTCCATCTACATCATCGTGTGCCAATTCATATTCTAGAAGGTATGTTTCATAATGCCTCTTAAGTGTATTTCCAACACCCTTGTTCAATCAATCAGTAACAAAAATAAAAACATGTTAATTCCCACACTAGTAGATGCATTCCATGCTAGAGCACCGCCACCAAATAATAAATCAAACAAAAGCGCACTTGAACTACATCGGAAATGGCCTTATATTGCAGAGTGCATTTTATTGGCATTAAAACAAAATAGGTCACACGCTTACCGTCATTCTATTGGTCACAGTATGATTTCGCATCTTCGAGAAAACCTGCCCTTTCCAATTGATGCCATTGCCAACATGGAATCCACCTCTTGAAACCACCTATGAAAGGTTGAATTGATGTTAGATTATGTTGCCTTTTGAATTAAACTGTATCCATGAAGAAAAACACTTTCTCAGAAAGCTAATGGTGGCCAGGCATTATCAAGCACATGAACTCACCTCTCTATACAGATTGAAAAGATCAAGCCGTTTGGCATTGAGTATGGCATCTGGGAACTCAGCAAGCCCTCCTTGAGGAATGAGACGAGTGTGCCCTCTTAGGATTAAAAACTGCATTACGTCCTTCAGAAACTCCTCCTGAAACAAAAAATCAAAAGAACATAGTGGCAAATATTCTCTGTCACGTGACACATGAACACAACTTCGTAATCTAATATTATAAGGCCTGAACTACATGTGATGCAACAGTAAGCACTAAATTTATATTGTCATATTGGTTTTGTCTCGAAAATATAGACAAAAGCACCCTCGAAAAGACTAAAAACGGAAAACTCACCTCAGAGCAAACATGTATTGGGCTTCTACCACAACCATGCTTCTTGAGAGGAAGGGGATTCAAGGAAATAATCTGTTTTGCCTGGTAAGAGCTTTGGGATTTCCTATGAGTCGCAGGAGTTGCTCCCCCAAGATTGTGCTTCGTTGAAGGTAGAATAGATGAGTTAGCCTTCACTTGCACAGAGTCATGCCCATTGACCTCTGAAATTCCAGCAAAGGGCAACATCTTCTGGTGCCGAACGTGTGGAATTGGCCTCAATGCTGCAACTTTCAGTTTCTGTCTTACCGGTACAAAGGGCATACCAATCCTATCCTCGTGGCCTTCCCGTTTGATAGCAGGGTTGGACCGAGAAACCAAACCATTACTTGTTTCTTGACATGAATCAGTCCTCTTTCTACTTGGAGCAGGTGGCCTCAACCAGGCTGGATGGCTACATATATTGATAGGGTTTAGAGGGCTATCTTTGCCTTGCACTGTGCAGAAGAAAAGGAGTCGCTCCGCATCTTCTTTCTCAAATGAAGCAACAGCTAATCCCTGGACACTGGCAATACCAAGCGCAACTAAGCTACGATAAGACATATCTGGTGCAAGCTGCCTCAGAACCTGAAAATGCAGAAAATGAAAACCAGTCATTACATTTAGGGACGGGTAGGTGATTCATTATCATTAAAATTCCACATTCAACCTCAAATCAAAAGATAACTCATTTCCCCAAAACAGTTCAATGTATTAACCACTCGTTTTTTCGACGAGGTGCCTAATCCACTTTCTTTCTTCAAGCGACTTCTCCAGTTTCCTTTCTTGTTGTCTAACTCACTGCTTGTGATTTGATCGAAATTCTGATTTTACAGAATGAACGAACTCCATAGATTGCTTCTTTTTTTCATACATTTTGTGAATAACCATATGAATGAGTAAGCCTCACCCTCCTACAAAACCATGATCTAAGCTGATTCATTCGGAAAACACACTTATCAACTCAACATGAAGCATTCAAAAACACAATTCTTGTACAAGAGTTCTCCTTGGGTTTACAAGATGCCCCCTCCCAGAAACTCCTCAACCGATTTAGCTGATGGCTTGGTGAGATAAGCTTCTAAAAAATCTCTGAAGTTCGCTACTTCCCTAGATATAGACAAATCAACTGAAAAGAAAATTACAAAATTTATTCGAGACACATAACAAATTGCAAGTAAAAGGGAAACACAGAAACAAACCTGTGAAGCCCATATTGGCACCTTCATGTGAACTTCAAAAACTGAAGCCCCGCAAGCTACTGAAACAGATCTTCGAGGCTCAGACAAAGGCAACTCATTTTCCTCGGAAGATGGCAATGCATGAACTAGCTGACTCTTTTCAATAATTTCGCTTTTAATATGATTCTCCAAGAGCTTCAAATTAATAAGCCAAGTTACCTCAAAGATCACAATCAATGAAATCTAGAACAAGAAGTTAGACAGCATATAATTTCTAGTATAGAAATGTTCAAGCTACCTGATCATCAAAGCATGTTTGCGCGCTACCTGAAACAAGAAGTGAAATGTGGGCAGAACTACTAGTGGATACATCACACCGCATGGTCACAACCCCTCGAGAAAATGCAGGGGCTTGGAGAGGTGGGGGAACCGCACTGCATGCATCACATAACAATGGTATTAACCAAAAAAAAAATTAATACTCAGAGTTCTTCATCCCAAGACTGGTAAGGCAAGATTGAAAAAGAAGAAGGAAAAGCAATGTAAGCCCGAAAGAGTTCACAGTTTCATATTTTAAAAAGGAGAAAAAAACACTTCACTTAGTATAAAAAAACACTTAGATCAATTTCATACTTTCTTCATTGTTCGCAATTCCACATACGAATACAGAGGAAAAAAAACACTTTAGCCTCATATAATTCACATAAATCCTGGACCTCATCAATCTGGTATACTTATAGTATAAATGATACATACCTAACACGGTTATGAAGTTTACTTCCGCGCATCTGAAAAAGTATAAAGAGGATAAATGAGAAAAAAAAATTAGAACTAGACCCACAAAGTTGGAGTAAAGACAGCTACTTTAAACTTAAATACAGAAACTGATTTTGTTTTCTCATTCAGAAACAAGGTTGGACAAAGTTTGTTTAGGTATAAATCGTACTTAAACCACAAATCTGGGGGTGCTGTTTTCAGATAAGAAATAACACACATTAACTAGAATTAAGCAATTTCTTGGAGGGATCATAAAAGGTGTCCAGTGTTGACTTATATAACAAAGGTGGTGTCGCTCTTCTATCAGCAACAAATATAGGCACAATTAGAGGAGATATACTACATTGACATCGAGAGACATTTGACAGCCTCAGCTAAATACTTACTTCAATATTCATTAAGGCATTGAGGCCATCCTCCAATGATTCCAGTAAGTGTGAATCCTGAAATGTGTTTGTTCCATTTGCAATTATCTCAGCAAAATTTGACGTTTTTAAGAGGCTGTAAGAGTTACAAATTGGAACGCTAAAAGGATGACAGTAACTTACCACCGTGCATGCCAGCCCACAAACAAGAAACCTGATGTTTACATCGTCGTCATATATTTTTATCGCAGGAAGATCATCAGGGTAACTATCTTCATCATCTCCGTCACCTGTCTCAGGGGGAGGTAAATTGATCTTTGGGGGGTCGCCAAGAAGGTGTGGACCCAACTTACCATTACCTTTCTGACTATCATCTGGGAGAATAAAGTTGTTCCGTACACAATAAATTCTGAAGGATGCATGGGCGAGTTGGAAAGCATCCCATGCATGGCTAGATGAACTACATAACACGAAAGCAGTATCTGAGCCTTCTCACATTCATGAAAAGTTAGACAAGGAAACGCAGACCATTTACTGGGTACAAACTGGCTGTTCATGAGACCCGCGGTTTAGAGGACCAAAATTCATCTTAGCTCAACTCCTTTCAATTGGTGGGGGGGGGGGAGAGAGAGAGAGAAGAGAATCAACCCAACAACCGAGTAGAAATCAAACTTTACACTTTCATGTTAATATTTGATCACATGTAGGGGTCAAACTAGACATATACAAGGAGCATTCATGAGTGGGAACTAAATGTTTTTATTGATTAAATCTACTGATAAACCAAAAAAGTACCTCTGCACCACTGAAAATAATGCATGACGAAAATGGCAAGCTGCATAACTAGAAAAAGCACTTTTCCAGTATATCACATAAGGAATCCCCTGCAAAGATAAAACATAAAAGTTAAAAAGCTAAAGTCCAGGAGGAAGGATGTCTTGGAACCAAAGAGATTGGTTACCCAAATCCAAAATTTTCTGATAAATTCCGGGATATGGTTATTACAGTACACGAACGGAACCTACCTTCGATTGGAGAGCATGAGCAATCTTTTCACCATTCGGCAGTTCTAAATAAACCTTCACGAGAATTTTGAAACAAAAATAAGAATACGAGAACATAATCAATAGAATGAAATACTAACAAATTCATCGAGAAACTTCACAATGCCATACGATTCCCCATTTGTTCAATAGTTTATACAATACTCCATTAATCCCACACAAGTCTCACAACTTAGTGTGCGCACAAACTTTAAGTTGCACAGTTGTAATTCATATATGTGAAGACTGACATCTTCTGAACTTTCTAAAACTATACTCCCTCCATTTCTAAATATATGTTGTTTTAGTCTTATGCGCACTTATTAAGAAACAATATAGGTTGACAAATTCACCTCTATTCGCTATTATCTCTTTATTGGAAGAAGATACAAGTATAATTAATGATAAGATAGTTGATTGGGATAAGAAAAGGGCAAATTAGGAATGTTGTGGTAAATTTTACCTTAAAACCCTAAAATGGTACTTATTTTGGAACAGTTTTTTTTTGGGGGGGGGCCCCCCATAAAACGGCACTTATTTTGAAACCGAGGTACCTAATATTCCCATTATTGTCAATCACGTATGCCAAACAGCTATCTCCTCTGAGACAGTATACATGAACCAATTTCTTTAATTAAGGTGTCTGAATTATCAAAGCACAAAAGAGGTTAAAACTTGCTCCCTATGATCCAAGCAAAGAGTCCTCATTTACAAGTCAAACTTTTAAATTTTGTATTTGTACTACTTTGTAATTTTCACGAATTGTACTAAAGTTATATTAAAAATATTTCTATAATACGTGAGAAAACATATTTTGAACATGAAAGAAAAAAACCAAATGTATACACTTTAATTTTTGGAAGTGGACACTTCAGGTGAAACATACCCAAATAGATTAGTGTATTATTACCCAGAATAGAGGAAGTATTTTGCAGAAACTACGTGCATGTTCCAACTTTGACACTTAAAAACTGTGGCATCCCAATTAGAAAAACCAACAGTTATTTTGATTAGCAGGACTCAGCAGGAGATATAAATCCCTTCATCTGATCCATCTCCAAGCAAGTATGGCATGGAACATATCTAGCCCAACCTCAAGTTTTTATTCTTTCTATAAATTTGGTGACATCTATATTAAAATTCACTAGGAAGCTTCAAGATATTATAAGTACTTTCAACAAAAGTATGACCGCAGGAGCGTTTCTGTGAATTATCAGTTGCTTCCAATGGGCATAAGTCGCTTGCATGTCTTATCAAGAGAGAGTCACCTAGAGATTTTAGGTGACATGAATTAGTCAATTGAGATGGTGAAAGTGACTATCTACAAGTTTCTGTATTACAATTTCAAAATGTGACCTTGTGAACAAATCCAAGTTCATCAGATAACTGTTTGCTTCTACCTTTCTTTCAAGAAAGCAAATGTGTGGATAAATCATCATCATTTGCCACCAATACTAAGTTAAACAGCTGCTTTTCCCTCTCTTTGGAATTAGATCTTCCTAGAGCAACCGTACCTATCTACACAAAGTCTGGCTGTAAATAAAGAAGTTTTTTGCTCTTGCCTGGGCATGCAAAATAGGTTCAATGGTTTGAGTTAGGTTGAGTTAAAGAAAATAACATATTGTAATTGGTTCAACCTATTATAACTCATTTAATTAACGGTCAAATAAATTGAGTAATACATGAGTTGGGGTTAAATCTGGGTCGACCTAATGGATACTCTGTTAACACACAAAAAAATTTACACATTTTATTACACGCACACACACACGTGACACACTCATTGCCACATGGATGTGGAAAATGTTAATTTTCCCCCAAAAGTCACATAACGACATCTCCCTTCGTCCCAAAAAATAAGTCTCATTGTACCCCTTATGTGTTTCAAGGAGAATGCTATACATAGTTGTATCATTCCTAACTTGCGCTGAAAAGTTTTCTAATTTTAGAATGGGACTAATTTTTGGGGAAGAACAAATAGGAAAGGTGGACTATTTTTTGGGGATGAAAGGAGTATGATTTCTTCTTCAGCATGAAAGCTTTTTGCTTTACAATACATTGAGAGGAATTACATCATGGCAAAAGGTAAGCGTTTAAAATATTATTCCAATCCACAAAAAGTGGTAAAAATCATATGCCTTCTATGTCATAAAAGATCCTCTGAAATTTCAATAGTATCTGTCCTATGCCAAACAAACTTTTTCACTACCTATAGAGAACGACAATGCCAAAACCCAGAACTTGTCCAATTTTCCTCTCAAATTGCTATTCACATCTAAGAACCAAAATTGGCGGTATCCTCATAGATCCCAGGAAGAAGAACTATATAGAAGTAAACAATATAGAAACTAGCAAGAGTTGATTTCATCTTCAAGTCTCTAAACCAACAACAACAAAAATAACAAAGCCTTAATCCCAATCACTTGGGGTCTGCTACATAAATCCTTTTTTGCATTTTACGCGATCCAATGTCAAGTCACCGTATAGAGCACACTCTTTCATGTCTTTCTGTATTGTTAGTGGTCATGTTAACTTTGGCCTACCCCTACCCCTAACTTGATTAAGACTAATATCATCACACTTCCTACCTGTAACTGGAACACTAAGGGGCATACGTTGTACATGACCAAGCCATCTTAGGCAATTCTCTCTCATTTTCTCTACTATAGAAACTACTTTTATCATTTTTCATATTTGTTCATTACGAACCCTATCTTTTCCAGTTTCACCACACATCCATCTAAGCATTTGCATTTCCGCAACACTCATCTTTTTAGTATGTTCTTTCTTAATAGTACAACACAATTTTGTACGATAGTAGAGGCCATACAAATATCCTATAAAAAAAAATCAGTTAACTTTACTAGTATATGCCGATCACATAGCACTCCAGATGCACTCTTCCATTTCATCCAACCCGATTTTATTATATGATTAACATCTTGAAGTCTCTACTGAGAGAAAAATACAGTCACTATGAAAATGTAGTGAACAACTTACAATGGTCACATATAATTTTTCGCAATGTATTAGCAAAATTCAACTTGAGTTGTGTGATGGTAATTGCACAGCATTAAGGGTCAAAGAAGGCTATCCTTCATATATGCTAACCATCCGCTCTCTTCTGTCTCAAAGAAGAGAACGGAGAAAAAACCAATGAGATGAAAAAGAGAAGTACAAACCAAAGAAAAGATCAAAATCATAAGAACCTATGATACAACAAAGCCACATCCACACAAGCAAAAGCTAATGGCTGAAGCACTTACAGTGGTAGGCAGCACGGAAGAAGTAAAAAGCCCTGAAATTGCTTCAGCAGTAGACAAGTCAATGCCTTCCCAGACCAAGGATCCAACTTCATCATTAGGAAGCTGTTCCCCTTGCAAATACACAAAATTTGGCTGAAACGAATCAACGACCCTACGGAATTCATCTGTACTGGGATTGTTTAATATTTGAGCCTGCATTAAGGTAAAATTGTAAGAGATGGAAACCAATAACAGCACAAAGTGATATACCTCTGTAGAAAAACACATCAATGAAAGCCTAAAGATTTTTCACCTCCAACCGTCCAGAAGAACTGATTTCCGGGTAAGGAAATCTCCGACCAGTATCATTTTGGCTGTTTTGGGAATTTCTAGCACCACAAAAAACTGCAAGGAGACCACAAGTGTGCTTTGTAGCTCCTTGAATATGAAACATCGTCTCCAAACCAGGAAAACCCACAAACCAAACGAAATCAATTTCCTCACTGCGCCGTTAAAATCAACCAACAATGGTGAGATACAAAGCAACGATGAAAAAGAAAACAACCCAGATGACAAAAACTAAAGACTTACCAACCCAGATTAGAAATTTGAGAGCTTTGAACCAACGGGTGAAGAAATCGGGCAAGATCGACCCCCTTCCGTACTTGAGACGCAAAATCTTGAAGGCAAAGAGCCTCTGAATCAGCAATGGTAAAGTAAATAATGGAAACCCTAAGAAGTCTTTAAAGATCCACCCCACCCGATAAAAAATTGGGGGAATTAAAATAAAAGGAAAAGAAAAAAAAAATCAAATCCCGTGTCTGAGTAAGAATCTCTCTAAACTCTATATCCACCGCTTAATCAAAACACTCCCCAAAAAAATATGAAATATTCCCCCTACTCATATTAGTTGTTGTCGTTGTGTTGTTTTAATAGGAAGAGTTGTCAGCTTTGGTGCAGGGACAATTACATTACCCAACACATTCAAACCATCACCAAGGGTCAAACTTCAAAAAGGAAATAACCAAAATTCGGCTCGTTTCTTTCCTTTTGACGAACTGCTTCGGACAATCCAAAAACTACCCATCAGAGCAAAATACAGTGAAGATTAAACAAATGATTGCGCAAAAAGTAAGAGTAGAAGAAAATTTCTTTTCTTTTCTTTTCTTTTTGTTTCCTCCACTGCCAATGATAATTAAGAAACAGCGACAGTCAACCCGAATATTCACATTTTGTGAAACTATTTGGTTTTAGGGAAAAGTTTTATGTTCCCAGAAACTAGTAGTTTCTTGGTTCTTTTTTTCTTTTTCTTTTCTTTTGTTCATTTGGATTATGTTACCGCTTATAAGTGGTTTAAGGTGGGATAAACACTAGTAATTATCAAATAAACTGTCATGTACGGATAATGGATTTGGATTAGAGAGAGTGTTATATCCCCCAGAGATGTGTTCATCCCAGCTTATGCTTGAAAAAGTTACTAGGATAGATGGAATCACAATTCCCTCACGCGTGGAAATGGAATTTCTGATTCCCTCGAACGACGGAATTGCATTACCATCTCCCAACTTCTCTTGTTTCTCAGTATCAACCCCATTGTATATGCCGTTTGTCAAAACACCCCTCATATTCACATATTGGAGATAGGTAAGGGTGGACATAGTTCGATTTTTGTCTGTTTTGATCAAAATCAAAATTAAATCAATACTTCGACTTTATTATTTTTCAAAATTGAAATCAATTTGATAACATGCGTTATGAATTAATGTTTTTGTGCCATCAATTCTACGTGTGAATAATTAGTATAAATACGGGTGCGTTTGGATGGGTGATTTATTGATTTGGTTTTTGGATTTTTGTAATGATTATAGTAAAAAGTAAGAGAGAGAGATAGAGAGAAAAAGTGTGGGACCAATGAGAGAGAAAAATCAAAAATTAGAAAACCTGGATGAAAATCACCCAGGAGAACACACCCTAGTTTTTACCAAACTCATTCAGAACTTGAGTTAATATTTTGGTTCAAGATCAATTTGAAAAAAAAAAAAAAAAAAAAAATTGGAAAGACGTGGTGTACATGGGCGACATGTTTTCCCTGCCAGGTATGCTGCCCATTCACAATAAGGATTAGAAAATATTTTTGAACAATGTTTAGGGGTGATTTGAAAGTCAATTTGGCCTTCATCTAGGCATCAGAAAGATCAAAAAAGTTCAAAGGTCTGTTCTTAGATGGCAAATTTGCACTTTTTAAGAAGTTGTTTTTTTCAAAAGTTGTGTATCTTGGAGTTATGAATTTAACTTCAAATTTGTTCGATTCTACTCTTACTATTGAAGTAGGCAATTCGAATAAACACATGTTGCCTATATAAAATACCAATTCGCAATGCAAAACATAATGTTTGACATATAGTGAAACACATACATGTGGGTGTGTTTAGTAGCCGGGTTTTTGGAACAAAACATGAAAACCAAACAAAAAATACAAGTTTTTAAAACACATGTTTTCTCTCTCTACCTACTATTTTTACATACCCCTATATCATCTTTATATCCTATCAAACATCACATCAAATCACAACTATCACTCTCCCTCTCTTTCTCTCTCCATCACTATCATGTAAATTATTAAAAGTCAAAGGGCAAAATTGTAAACTCCTACAAAACCAAAACAAACACAAAACAAACACAAAACACAAACCAAAACAAAATATATCAAAAAACTTCACATCCAAACGCACCCACAAAAAGATAGACATGTTTATTTGTAGTGTTGCTACATACAAGTATACATATATTTTTATAGTGGGATGCAAATGTTATAAACCTCGTAGATGGTAAATAATTATTTAAGGAGACAATTCAAAGTAACTGAACTCGAGTTTGTTCTTTATTTCATCATTCGACTTCATCTTTTGTTTTTGAAAATCTGAAAGTTCTTTATTATATTAATTTTCTTTTTAATAATATATTTTTATTTTTGGATACTAAAATATATCGCAAACAAGCATTTTACATCAATGTTCTCTGTGGTGGAATTGTGGAAGGAAAAGGGAAAAAGTAGAGATTTGAAACCTCAAGTTTTGAAAATTCCCTTCCTCTTTAAACCTACATTAACTCAACAACACAATCTATAATTTTCTTTTTCACTTCAAGCTTCAATCAAAAAGATTCAAATGAATTTTTTGGAGCTAGATAATCAAAAGAGTAGTTTTAAGTGGATTGGAAAGTAGCATGGAATCATGGATTGTTAATTGTTATAACTTAGCAAGCTAAATTTTTCATAATGTTTAAGGGCACTTTAGGCAGAAGCTTATGCATCAATGATCACTTGACTTAGTAGTGAAATTTTATATTACTTTTGTGATTTGATCTTGTAACGATTAAAGTAAAAAATAGGATAAAAAAATAAAGAAAAAAAATGTCAATCACTGAGAGGAAAAAAAGTAAAGACAACAAACTACCGAGAAAATCACCATTGCAAACATACTGATATTTTTTTTAACATAGCTCTCGCATTTATATATGTTCGGGTTCTTGGTAGCAGCACCCACTTTTTTTTCGTTGTTACGCTTATTAGATACTAGTAAATGCCCGTGTCCGAGGACACGGTGCTCGGACACGGCGCAATAATGTTTGACGATTTATTTTTTTATTA
>JAOWAN010000005.1:619777-636051 GCA_028566635.1 Lobelia cardinalis | reverse complement strand
TGTTGCAAAGTTGCAGCAAATCAGGCCTTTTTGTACGAAAAACGTCCAAAAATGACGGAACCTGGGGACCCAAAATGTCAAAGTGGTCAAACATTGAGGGTCCAAAATGCCAAAATGGTCAAACATTGGGGCCTGATTTGCTGCAAAAAGGTCTGATTTGCTGCAACTTTGCAACATCTACAATTTAACGAGGTAATTTACGTGCATCACATTCATGTCACATTACGATTTTTTCCATTCTCATTCTAATATGCGCATTTCCATGTCAATCACATTTTTACGTGCATCACTTTACATAAAAATATTGAAAGTTAGGTGTTAAAGCGCCAAATTATTATTTGCACCAAACTAAATTAGACATTAAAAGTAAAACATATTTTATATCTCAAAATACAAATGATCTAACATACTTTCATCTACAAATACTAATAATAATATTATTATGTATATATATTGAATAAAAAATATATATGTATATATATCATGTTCGTCTCATTCTCAATTACTCTGTTTTCTTTTCGAACAGTATTAGGTATGTGACGCGACGGGTTCCCCTAATTATTTCCTTGCCATCTCTAAATAGAGCTACCCAATTTAGTGAATAGTTATTAAAATATTATTTTTGTAAATGTTAAAAAAATAATATTAATAATTTATTTAATATATATACAATTATTGAAATTTTAAAAAATAACTTTATAAGTCGAATAACAACTTAATAAAAGTCAAAATGGCTCTTCAAATTAATGATTTTGTTTTTCGATTTACGAGGCGAAAGTTTTTTATGCTTGAAATTTATTTGTAATTTTGATACACCGGATTTATGTTAAAATGGTTGGAAGTTCTTTCAGACCTTCGAGTTTTGCTACAAAGCTATCTGTAGCTGTACTTTTCTTTGCTTCACGAGTTTGTGTGCCTCCGAGTCGGGTAACTCACGGCCCTGTTGAGCGCGTGCCCTAACTATTTATTTAAAATACATAAAGAAATATTTTTTATTTATAATTTTTTTTTTTCTGGGGGACTGTTGGTTTTCTGTGCAAACACACAAGGATCTGACTGGAATAATTGTTTGTGAAGAAGGTACACACACACAGTTTAGATGATGATAGACGATGAAGGTCTCTTTCTCCATTCTTCTCTTAAAAAAAAAAAATTGAAAAAAAAAATTCAGATTATATTTCCTTCGTTCCCTTGATGACGCAGAATTAGTTAATCCCCAATTAGCGGATTCCTTACTTGATTTTATTAATTGACAATTTGCCTTTGTCCGCGGACGAATTGATCTTTTAATATAGGCAATTGATTGCGGCGAGGAGACATGGGGGTTTCTTGAATCGGTTTCCGCGTCGGGGGATTTATTTGACGACAGCCGGATTTTGGTTGGCAACCACACCAACTCTGTTAATAAGGTTCGGTCCGATTGCTAATCAGTTTGTTATCTGTTTTCGTTTTCTTGCTTAATTTGAATTTTGAACATTGGGTCAACAGAGTAATTCAAAACAGCTGTATTGGATGGATTAGAGAGTTAGGGCTTCAATTTTAACCAGTTTTGAAAACCCATAAAAATTTAGTGTTATTCTTTTTCTGGTGGCAGATACACTAAATTTCCCAGCTAGGTAGATTCATTGAGGTTCTGCATCAACAAGTTCTTTTGTAATCCTACTGATTGACTTAAAGTTCCATTTGCGATTCAATTAGAGCTTTTTTCTGGTATATTCGGTGGTGAAGTTTACTTGGGTTTGCAAGTTGGATGAGCTAGGACTCATCGTTAGTTTGTGGATCAAGTATTCGTTTCTCTGTTTGTTTTGTTTCGCTACGGAATTGGATGAGGTAGTAGCCAAATGATTATTTCGCAATGAGTGCGAGAAGGGGATCGGTTGTCCATGGATGCCTCGGAGAAGCCGTTCTCTGATCTTGTAGGCGTACTGAAATCGTGGATCCCTCGTCGGTCTGAGCCAGCTAATGTGTCGAGGGATTTTTGGATGCCCGATCAAAGCTGTAGGGTATGCTACGCATGTGATTCCCAGTTCACTTTATTTAACCGTAGGCACCATTGTCGACTTTGCGGCTTAGTTTTTTGTGCCAACTGTACTGCAAACTGGGTACCTGCACCAGGTACTGTTGATCCAAATTGTGGCCGGGAAGAGTGGCAGAAGGTTAGGGCTTGTAACTTTTGTTTTGATCGATGGCAGAAAGGCGGCTTAGCTGCATCTGTTGATAATGGGATCCAGGTCACCGGCCTGGATCTCAGTACTTCTCCATCAGCTACAAGTTTTCTCAGCACCAAATCTAGCGGCACTGCTGACAGTAGCAGCGTTACTTTTGTGTCCTTGCCACAATCAGTCGTTTCTTCCCATCAGATTCCTTGCCCTTTGGGACTTAGTCCACACCAATCAGCGATAATGGATTCAAATGTTGACGAGCAAGATGTAGTAGTACCAAGAATAAACAGTGATCATGTTCCCGATGTGGCTTCTCAGTCTCCAAACAAGTTTGCCTTTTGCACGAACAGGTTTTCATTCCTATCTATTTCTATTTTAGCAACTTCCTGTTGAGCTCGTACAATGTATGGTTGACATGTGCTATTGGTTGGTGATTCCACCACATTGTAAATATGAGAGTTGCATCTTTGGACATGTTTGCATGACATGTATATGTAGTGTGTTGCTTGATCGTGTTTGACCACAATAAACTTCCTATATTTAGCATGTGAAGCTCGTGATGGTCACTTTATGATGCTGTTGTTGCACCATTCTTTAAGGTAGTAGTAGTACTGCTACAGTGCTTATCAGTTTAAAGTGGTAAGCATTGTGGTTGTGTGTACATTGAAGCTCCTAATGGAAATGAATGGACACTATTACTATGTGGTTATTTACTTTCACCTGTCACTGTAAATAATCTAACTCCTCGTATCCGGTAACTAGAGAAACACTTGCATATAAGCTGATGGGACTTTGATGTTTGATCTTTTGGTAATTAAAACTCGCTCTGTTTGAAAACAGTAGTTTTTCAATTAACACAGTTTTAGATAATTCATAATTCATACGACTCTATCAAAATAAAATAGCTTAAAACAACTCAGATGTGGGTCTAAATCTCACTTGTGTACATAAACCTTTCTCTATATTCCCGAAAAGGACTGGTTTAAAAGTGGACATTAACTTTCCAGCACCCTAAAAAGAAAAAAAAGGGGGGGGGGGAGATAACTGTATGCAAGAAATATTGAAGTATGGAGACAGGTGAACTTGCCTTATTTAGAGTTTGGATATGAATAAGTGAAGGCTTCTGTAGTAAGTTACATGTGATTTTGAGGCAGCCTTTGCCCCTTCCCTGTCTGTTCTTTCTTTTCCTTACTCTTTATAATCTGCGCATGGAGAACTTTTGCTACACTTTGAATTTGAACTTATGACGATAATCATGCTTCTCAATTCTTACACAAAGGGGACCCTACATTATTTTTGTAGCCGATTGCTGGGCGTAAAGAAATGTATGTTATGTTGTATTATGTATCCATTCTAATTTGGTGGTACTGATGACGTGTAGTTCACAGGTTTCTTGTGTTGCAAGCTATTAATAGTTTCTTATGTTTCTGACACCAGGAGTTATGATGTTGATGAGGAATTTGGTTATCAGTTAGATACAAAACCAAGTTTTGCACAGGTTACTAATGGCTATTATGACCAAGTTCATTATAATGAGAATGACAGTGAGTATGGGTCACGGAAAGTGCATCCTGATGCAGAAGCTACAGATGCAAAAAGTATAAGCAGCTCTTCCTTGCAAAATAGTTATGATTCCCGAGGTTCTGAAGTAGTTCAACAGCTTGATAAAAAAGAAGAGGAGCGTGATATTGGGGATGAATGTGAAGCACCTTCATCCTTATATGCTGCCGAAGATGTCGATGATGAACCAGTGGATTTTGAGAACAATGGTGTCCTCTGGCTCCCTCCTGAACCAGAAGATGAAGAAGATGAAAGGGAAGCTCTTCTGTTTGATGATGACGACGACGGGGATGCTACAGGGGAGTGGGGGTACTTGCGCGCTTCAAGTAGCTTTGGAAGTGGAGAGTATCGCAACAGGGACAAGTCAAATGAGGAGCACAAGAAAGCCATGAAGAATGTAGTTGATGGACACTTCAGGGCTTTAGTAGCTCAGCTTTTGCAGGTAGAAAACCTTGCTGTAGGTGAGGAAGATGAGAAAGAGAATTGGTTAGAAATAATTACGTCTCTGTCCTGGGAGGCTGCTTCATTATTAAAGCCAGACACAAGTAAAGGTGGGGGAATGGATCCAGGAGGATATGTGAAGATAAAATGTTTAGCTTCTGGGCGTCGCTCTGAGAGGTAAGAGATTTCAAAATTAATGTGCGAACATGTGTTATCCTCCATGCTACTTTGCAACTGTTTTAAAACTGAACTGATTTACATTAATTTCCAAGTTTCTAAGCGTGACTAGGATGGTTGCAACATCAATGCCACAGGATTGGAGAATTATTTATTTGTAAATAGTAATTTAGTTTAGCTGGTTGCATGATCAAACGGCTGTACATGTTTCTGTGCTATTCAAGTTGTTTATACCAAATAGTGTCATGCTAACAAGTGCCCAAAATGCACTAGTTAAGATTACAGAATTAGAAAGTATTTGCATTAGAAATTAGCAATTGAGAATTGATGAGTGTCATTCATTACACTTTTATTAGTTTTCAATGCAAAACATTTCTATTTTAGATCCTTACCAAATATTATCTGCTTGTAGAAGCTAAGTGTGATTAGGATGTTTGATTGTTAATGCAAAATCGAGGTAAAAGAAGAGTCGATCGTGGTGTCAGAGAAACTTGAATTCTCGAGTAGAAGAAATTCAGAAGTAAAAAGAAATACGGAAAGGATGGAAAAGAATCTAATATTAAATTATGAAGAGGCATTGATCCTGGACATAGCAACTGGTGTTAGTACTTAGTTGATTGCAAGAAGATGAGTTAAAGGACTCAATCGATGCACTATGCACCTAAGAAAGCGACTTTAGAGAACTCTTTCTGATCCAAAATTTATTGTTATCCATATTCTAGATTGTTGGGAATAGTCATAACTGTAACTTCAAATCATTTTCACCTCCTCCCCCCCCCCCACCCACAAAAAAAAAAAAAAAAAAAGAACACAAAGTGAGATCTTGTTGGACTGCTGAAGCAAGCCCCTTTGTCCAGCCTGATGATTCTGAAAACTTTAAACCACTTAGTGAAATTGTTAATTGTCAGAGAGAAGTGGATGAACCTATGCCTTTGGGCAACAGATACCTTGATCATTGGAGAAATAAATAAATCAATTACCTTAAAAGAATGATAGTGTGGCTGACCTCCCTAGATTTGTATTAGTTACTGTTTATAAGCTGTGCATTTGAGTTGAATGCCTTACCATTTCCCTACTTCCTGATATCTTGTTGATACTGGAACTGCATATTCAACTCTGTTGTGCCTCCATCTTCTGTTTCTAACTGCTTTAAGTGCCAGTTTCCTTTCTTCTTTTATGGATTCCTTTTAAGACTTCTTTCTTACCTTTCTTTTTCCCGAAAATTTGTTGGGTTTCTTTCAGTATGGTTGTTAAAGGAGTTGTTTGCAAGAAAAATGTGGCTCACCGAAGGATGACATCCAAAATAGATAAGCCTCGATTTTTGATTCTTGGAGGGGCTCTAGAGTACCAGCGGGTTTCTAATCATCTATCAAGTTTCGACACCTTGTTGCAGCAGGTTTACATTCATCTTTTCTGTATCTTTAGTTGGTTCATTATCTACGGCTTTGTGGAGTAGTTAACTGTGCTCCAATACGAGCATACAAGTTCCCCCCACCCCCTCTATCCTTATGGTTTTATCTCGTTGTGTAGGAAATGGATCATCTAAAAATGGCTGTTGCAAAGGTAGATTCACACCAGCCTGATGTCCTTTTGGTGGAGAAGTCTGTCTCACGACACGCACAAGAATACCTTCTTGCAAAGGACATATCACTTGTTTTAAATATCAAAAGGCCTCTTTTAGAACGTATAGCACGTTGCACAGGTGCCCAGATAGTTCCTTCAATTGATCATCTCTCATCGCAGAAGTTGGGATACTGTGATAAGTTCCATGTCGAGAGGTTTCTAGAAGAGCATGGTACTGCTGGGCAGAGTGGAAAGAAGTTAGTGAAGACATTGATGTACTTTGAAGGGTGTCCAAAGCCATTTGGTTGCACTGTAAGCCTAACTATCAATAAACAAAAAAAAATTATTGTTTTTTGATAAATTAGTAACTGTGTGGTTGGTATACGAACTTCATTGTCAATTTTTCCTATAGAAATCTTAATTAGATGTCTGGGTTGATTTATGGACACATATGTCAAGTTTCTTACTTTCTATCCTTTATTGTTGCTCTTTTTCCAGATATTGCTTAAAGGTGCCAGTGGGGATGAATTAAAGAAAGTGAAGCACGTGGTGCAGTACGGAGTTTTTGCAGCTTATCACTTAGCTTTGGAAACATCTTTTCTTGCAGATGAGGGAGCTTCACTGCCAGAACTTCCTCTAAACTCTCCAATAACGGTGGCCCTTCCGGACAAGCCTTCGTGTATTGACAGGTCCATCTCGACCATACCGGGTTTTACCGTCCCAGTCAATGAGAAAACTCAAGGTCCTCAACCCTGTAGTGAGCCACAGAGGTCCAACAGTGTGCCGGCTTCAGATCTTTTCTCCTCTATAATTAATGCTTCCCTTCAGAAAACAGAAGCAATGATGCTGCCTGTTGTACTTAATGCTCCAAACTCTCAATATACAATGCCCAGTTTTAGCTTTGCCGATTCTGCTGTCTCTTTAACTTCTGCAGCTTCATCAAGACAGGCAGTTTCAGATTGTGCGGGAGGTGAGCCATCACCTTTCCATGAGCCTTTAGAAAACAAGACAACTGGAATGAGGTCTTCTGGTCCAGCTACTTCTGGACCCAGTGTTGGCCAAGTCACGGAGGATCTTTTCATTGCTAATGGGTTTAAGACTCAGCAGACGTTGGGACAAGGTTCTATGTCAAACAGCTCAGAAAATGATTGCAGAATGATTGCTCCTCATCAAGGTAATTCTGATCATTCTTCTCTACAACTTGATAGTAAAAGTGCTCCAGATGAAACCGCATCATCAAAGGAAGAGTTTCCTCCTTCGCCTTCTGATCATCAGAGCATTTTGGTTTCATTGTCATCTCGGTGCGTGTGGAAGGGTACTGTTTGTGAAAGGTCTCATCTCTTTCGCATCAAATACTATGGGAATTTTGATAAACCGCTGGGTCGTTTTCTTCGAGATCATTTGTTTGATCAAGTATGTTTCTCTCCTCTGTGTGGCTTCTTGTCTATGCAGCGATGTATTTTAGCTTTTCTGTCTTGCAACAATGACTTTCTTTAGCAATGAAGAAAGTTAAACTTTTGTTTCGCAGAGTTATCGATGCCGTTCATGTGAGATGCCGTCAGAAGCTCATGTTCAGTGTTATACCCATCGACAAGGGACCCTAACTATTTCTGTGAAGAAGTTGCCAGAATTTCTGTTACCCGGTGAAAGAGAAGGAAAGATCTGGATGTGGCACAGGTGCTTGAGGTGCCCGCGGGCCAATGGTTTCCCCCCGGCAACTAGAAGAATAGTGATGTCTGATGCTGCTTGGGGTTTGTCATTTGGGAAATTCTTGGAGCTGAGTTTTTCAAATCATGCTGCTGCAAGTAGGGTTGCAAGCTGTGGCCATTCTCTGCATCGAGACTGCCTCCGATTTTACGGGTATCACTCTTTATCTTGCTTTAAATTGATTATGTTCGCCTCTAGCTTCCTTTGAGGAGTTAAAGCGAGCTTGATTCTTTGGCTTGATTGATTTAAGCCACATGAAATCTTTTTGGGTGGAAGAATTACAATGTAGACTTACCAATCAGATAAGATATTCTAATGTCTGTGACTCCTTTTTGGTGATGGTGCTAAGATTTAATGTAAAAAAGTTTAAAATCTGCTTCTGTTTTGGAGGTCTACATGTAGGTCCTTTATGTTCCTTTGATTCCCTGTATTATTCTTGGCATAATGCAGCTTTGGAAAAATGGTTGCTTGCTTTCGGTATGCATCAATTGATGTCCACTCGGTCTACCTTCCTCCTCACAAACTTGATTTCAACTATGAGAATCAGCCATGGATACAGAAAGAAGTGGATGAGGTATAATCATTTCAATTTGGGAATTTCTTAGTGCCCGAATAGATTTTTTTTGTGCATGTGTAATATAAATGAACATTGAACAGGTTGTTCGACGGGCGGAGACATTATTTTCAGAAGTTCTCAATGTTCTCCGCCACCTGCCGGAGAAAAGATATGGCACAGGAGCACTTGATAATAGTCTTAAAATGCCTGAGAGAGGCCAAGTAGCGTATTTGGAAGGGAGGTTACAGAAGGAGAAAGCTGAATTTGAGGTCAAGGTCCTTTGATTTTAGCTTTTTGTTATATTATGTAAAGGAGATGCCTATAATTGTATATGCAGGCTGTCTTTAATAAATCCTTGGCGCTTTTTTTCATGTTTGAACAAACATCAATGAAGTAAATGACATTTTACATACATGCCGTCTTAATAGACCTTGGGGCTTTTTTTCATGTTTGAACAAACATTGATTTAAATAAATGAGATTCTACGAACATCGATGTAGCTAAATGATTTTCTTCAGGTAGGGAATTTAAGCTTCTTGTGTATATGTGTGTATGGTATGGTAGGTGGATATTTGTTATAATGTATGTAGCATATTTTCCCGATAAGCGAAAACAGTATCTGTAGCATACAAAATAGAAGAATCCCCTTCTCCGTTGGTTTTCGTAGGCCATACTATTGTTCTTGATTTTTTGATTTTCAAAAATGCTCCTACATAGAATATTAATGGTTTTACATTTGCTTGTCAACACGGAATTTTCAATGTTTTTGAATCCAGGTATTTAAAATGTGGTGGCCTTAGTCATGGAACTCTTGATTTGAATGAGAGAGCAAAAATGCATTCTCAATTGCAGTTAATTTCAAACTTGAATTTAAAAATTTGCTAAAGCAATGTATCTAAAAATGTATTGGTATTATTATTCTTTTAATTGTAGAATGCATTTTCATATTGGCTTTTGATTTATTTGCAACATTGGTGCAGGAATCACTTCAAAAAGTTTTGAGTAAGGAGGTGAAAAAAGGCCAACCTGTTGTTGACATTCTTGAGATCAACAAATTACGCAGACAGTTGTTCTTTCTATCTTATGTGTGGGACCGCCGACTAGTCATTGCAGCTACTAGTGACAATTGCAATAGCCCGCAGGGTGATATAAGTAGCTCAAACTCTGAGCACGAGGATAAGCCTATTCTTAATGATGAACTTAGTGGAATGAATGTGTCTGTTGATCCATTCAAAGGTTCAGATAGTTGTGAATCTGGTCTTCTGAATATAAAGCTTAGTGCAAATCAGGATGGAGAAACTGGTGGCTGTTTTAACCAGCTAAAAGCATATCAAGGAACCGATATGGCTGTAGTTTCTACTCCTAGAGATGAAAATGTTGTCAATGTTTCTGCTGGTATAAACAGCTATGACGATTCTGATCCATTGAAAGGCAATGTGGTAGTGCGTAGGGCTCTCTCTGATGGGCAGTTTCCTGTCATGACATGTTTGTCTGATACTCTTGACGCAGCTTGGACTGGTGAAAATCACCCAGGATCAGGAGTACAAAAAGATACTGACTTAGATGCAGCTGACCCTTCCGCAGCAGAAAGGTTGGACTTGGAAGTGCGCGGGGAAGACCAGTGTGGACCTAAGGTATCACTTCCATCCCCTGTATTGTCCACCAAAGGTTCTGATAATATGGAAGACTCGGTGAGGTGGCTAGGGATGCCTTTTTTAAACTTGTACCGTTCATTGAACAAGAATTTTTTAGGGGTTCCTCAAAAATTGGATACATTTCTCGAATATAATCCTGTGTATATCTCGACATTCCGGGAATCAGAACTCCAGGGTGGGGCCAGGCTGCTTCACCCTGTGGGTGCTAATGAAGACATTGTTGTCCCGGTGTTTGACGATGAGCCCACAAGTATTATATCTTATGCATTGCTTTCACCTGATTATCTGAAGCAACTTTCTGACGAGGTTGAGAGACCAAAAGATGGCGGAGAATCCTTTTTCTCATCGCAATCACTTGATACTGGAGTTTTCACATCCTTCAGTTCTTTTGATGAAGTGTCCCTGGAATCATACAGAAGTCTTGGATCAGTGGATGAGGGTAGTCTATCCTTGTCTGGATCTCGTAGCTCCCTGACGTTGGATCCACTGTCATACACAAAGGCTTTGCATACCAGAGTCTCTTTTGCAGATGATGGGCCTCTTGGTAAGGTAAAATATACAGTCACTTGTTACTATGCGAAACGGTTTGAAGCCCTAAGGAAAATATCCTGTCCTTCTGAAATGGATTTCGTAAGATCTCTAAGTCGTTGCAAGAAGTGGGGAGCCCAAGGTGGAAAGAGCAATGTTTTCTTTGCGAAAACCCTAGATGATCGATTCATAATAAAGCAGGTAACAAAGACAGAACTGGAATCATTTATAAAATTTGCTCCCGCATACTTCAAGTATCTATCAGAATCAATTGGCACGGGAAGCCCAACATGTCTGGCAAAGATCTTGGGGATTTATCAGGTATATTTTCTGTAGGACTGAAATCCTTAGATATCCATAATATAAGGCATTTGGTCACATTGTCTGCACTTCTTGTTTTTTGGGTCATCAAAGAAACTAAAGCCAAACTAGCCAGTAGAGTGCGGAAGTTCACTCTGCTTTGCATCTTTGCTCATGTGCGTGGATACACACTTGTGCCTTGTTAGAAGCGAACCCTTTTGCGCAATCACTATTTTTCACTAGAAGCATTGTTTTGCTCAAGAGAATTGTAATTTTCTTACTGGTTGGATTTCTGCCTTATCCCTGAACCTCCTATTTGTAAGGAGCTGTAGGGAATCAATAACGATCTAACTTTATCTGTCTGCTTTCACGCTTGGTTCACAATAAATATCAGATTTTATATGCCTTCTATATAATAGTTTTTTTTTCCCTAATAAAAGAATTACAAAAATTAAAAATCAACATTGTTTATTGATTATGTCTTTTCCTTATAATGATTTATGCATGGACGGTAGCTGTTGCCATATGTGGTATATGTGTGTTATCTGACAGCATTAAGCTTGCAGCAAATGGATAGCTATGGCTGCATATGTGTTGTATGGGTGTCCAGTTTCTGCCGTTAGTTGCAAAGAAAGTCTGTGTAGCGTTATATGTTCTTATTAAGTTCATGAAAATGAAACATCTTACTTATAAGTGTTTTTGTCGAGTTTTGTCTAAAGGTTACATCGAAGCATCTAAAAGGAGGGAAAGAGTCAAAAATGGATGTGCTCGTTATGGAGAATCTACTGTTTGGCAGGAACTTAACACGGCTCTATGATCTGAAAGGATCTTCCCGGTCACGGTACAATCCTGATTCAAGTGGCAGTAATAAGGTATTACTGGATCAGAATTTGATTGAAGCAATGCCGACTTCTCCCATATTTGTTGGTAATAAAGCAAAGCGACTGTTGGAAAGAGCTGTCTGGAATGATACTGCTTTTCTTGCTGTAAGTTCTTTTACTTTATGTCAATGAGTTTCTCCCTTAACCTCTTTTCAGTTTTCTATGTGAGCTTGTTTTTGCTCTTTAATTTTTTCTTTTTTGAGATTACTTTTAGAAACGGACTCAGTTTCTTGCTAGAATGGCCAATCAAGAACAATAAGTCTTGACATTTCCTGTTTCTTAGAAGTCCGTAAACCATCAAGCTTTTAGCATTTCATGATTTTCATCCTTCAATGAGAATTTGATCGGGATTTGTTTTTTCCCTTAAAAGAGGATTGTTAGTGATTCCCCACTTACCCCCAACGTGACTCGAACCCGTGACCTATTGAAAACAGGGGGAGGCGTCTTACCAACGTGACTTGATCGGGATTAGTATATTCCTTTCAGTTTTTGCTTATTAAGCCTATTCTGAGAAAAAAATAATGGTTTAGGGGCATCTCTCACTGAATCCAAGTTGTTGGGACAAAGGCTGTTCTAAATTGTAGTATGCTGCTCGGCATACCACATGAATTATCGGGTTTGTAACCTAAAGTCAGCTGGATGTTGCGTTTGAATTTTCGGTGCTCTAATTTTCATGGCGCCATTGAGTGGTCTGAGATGTGTGCCAGTTTGAACATCACCTTATAAACAGTTTTTAACTTTTTATATTGATATATGTATTTCTGCAGGATGAGTTTTTGTCCTGAAGAAACAGTTCGACTTTAGTATTATTAATACCCCCACTGTCCCTAAAGAAAAAGATCCCATCGTACGTTTCACATTTTGAAGGATGTAGTTTTACTTGCTTGAACCATTTCTAAGACACTAAAATCTTATCCTCTTAGTAGGATCCAGCACCCATCGCATTCACGGTTTCTCAACTGGTCATCCATCAAATATATTAAGTGTTTGTTCCCTAGTTTAATGAGTAATGAAATTTTTGATTGCAGTCAATAGATGTAATGGATTATTCCTTGCTGGTTGGGGTGGACGAAGAGAAGCATGAGCTGGTTCTGGGGATTATTGACTTCATGAGACAATATACCTGGGACAAGCACCTAGAAACATGGGTGAAGGCTTCTGGAATCCTTGGTGGCCCTAAAAATGCATCTCCAACGGTAATTTCACCCAAGCAGTACAAGAAGAGGTTCAGGAAAGCCATGACTACCTATTTTCTGATGGTTCCAGATCAATGGTCTCCTCCAACTATTATATCAAGCAAGTCTCAGACGGATCTAAGTGAAGAAAACACACGGGGCGGGGGTACGCCAGCTGCTGAATGACAGCTGTAAATTCCTGTGCTTTACTTGGGGAAGTGTTTGCTCCCGCTTCAGTTGTTCCCCCTCGATCTTATTTTCTTTTTATATATATATATATATATATTTTTTTTTTTTTCCCAATTTTGGCAATTCTTTTGGACAAGTAGCTTCATATAGATTCTCGACAAGATGAGAATTTGTTGTTATTTGTTGCAAGATGCAGAAAAAGGCTGTTAGAAAAGCCATGGAAGTTCAATGGGGGGTATTCTTATTAGTTAACCTACCCTAAAGGTTCTTGTACATTTTATGGCTCTCCGTCCTTCTTGTACTTAGCATTCCAGATATGTAAATGATATATATACAATGATGCAATTGCATTTTCAGAATTTAAAGAGTTACTGCGAGATATACCATGTTGACAAGTGTTGTCTGTAGAGTTGAGACATTTTAGTTTTATACATGCCAACTCTCGAGGTCTGATGCTGTAAGTTTTGCTAATCTGGTTTCTAGTCGGTAGAATTTGATAGAAACATGAAGTATATATTGATTCGCGGTCTGACACTGCGGATAGATAGATAGATGCACATACAGGAGGACTGTAATGTATACGTGTAAATATTATTTGTATTTCACAGAGGTTAGAAGACAAAGAAGAGGTGGTGATAGTGAATGATCAGTTGAAGCAAATTGCGGTTCAGTTCATCTTGTTTTAGCAATTAGCATCGATCGTCGTCGTCTACGATTTGAAGCAGTCTTCTCTGTAAAAGATCAATCACCTCTGCATCTCTTTCCCTGTTCAAAATTTAAACTAAATTATCATCACGAGTCATACAAATCATCTTCCCCAAATCAAAAAAAGTGAGCAACAATATCTTGAGATATCGAATTTTCCATAGCACGCAAATTAGGGGGTGTCAATTGTGTATTCATGGGTGCATCATCTTCGCCAAGGTTTATCTGTTTTTTTTTTTTTTTTTTTTTTAGGGAGAGACAATAAAGAGAGGTTTGATTGCAAGTGATGTAATGTATAAAAGCCACCCAAATAAAGCCGTAGTAGGTACACAAACAAATTGCCGCCCCTAGGCGCAATGTACCTTTGATTGCAAGTGAACCTTGAAACTCTGTGGTGAAAACGAGGGCCTTCGTCGTATCCTTCACAAGTTACCTCCCCTTGGTCATCTCTGTAACAAACAATCCCACTGGACCGATCTTCGAAAACCTACCCAAATTAAAAACAAAAAAGAAAATTTTCCAGATTTAGGTGATTATTTTTAGGCTAGCTCCTCATGAGTGATGTTTTCTTTGTGGTGCTAAAATCTCCATTCCCAAATGAAAAATTTGTTCACCATCATGAATATATAATTCATTTGTGAAACTCATTTTGGAACGAAAAAACAAATGATACATGGAGATTTCGCAACAAAGACGTACACAGGAGGCACCAAGTACTAAAATCAAAGCAAGCTAGCAAACCTTGTGTAGCTTGATGGAAGATCTGATCTGAAGCAGAGGTGTGGTGGATTGGAGGGAGATGTCAGCAGGTGTAGTTGTACTCTGTGCAACAATCATTCTTCTTCTTCTTCTTGTTGTACTTGTAGTAGCAGTAGTAGTGGCTGGAGCTGGGGAGTGCTTCTTCTGATGATGATGATGATGAACTGTGGCCGAAGTAGGTGAAATCCAGATTCTTATGGCAGCCATTGATGTTGGGAGGATGATCAACAAAGGGAGGAAATGAAGAAGAAGACGAAGAAGGTGGATTGTGTTTTTCTATGTACTCTTACTGAGCCAAGATTAAAATGGGGTTTAATATGTATGAATCTTAGAATTATGATTGGGCCTAATTATTGTATTTGTACCAGCCAGTCAGATGTCGAGAGACTTTCCTTGTAGTAACAAGTAATAATGCTAATAAAATACTAGTAGAAATTAAAAGGGGTATTTTTAAACAAATATTCGATCTATCGAGATATTATTCCACGTTGAGAATAAACTAGTCACACAATCACTTAATAAAAGATCCTGGACTACTACTCGCATTGCCAGTTGGTTTTGAGATGGAACCCCAAACTTTAACATGGTATCAGAGCAGGCTTTACACGTACGAGCCCAACAGCCCAGATGTCCTTACTCAGCGCCACCCAGCAGACAAAAGAGAGTCGCGTAGTAAGCGAGTCCAACGGCCCACGATATCCTTACTCAGCGCCACCCAGCATACAAAAGAGAGTCCGCGTAGTAATCGCGTAGTAAGCGAGCCCAACGGCCCACGATATCCTTACTCGGCGCCACCCAACATACAAAAGAGAGTCCGCGTAGTAAGCCGTAAATCTGGCTACACGCGAGGGGACGTCTTGAGACACTATCCCACGTTGGGAATAAACTAGTCACACAACCACTTAATAAAGATCTTGAACTACTCCTCTCATTACCAATTAATTTTGAGATGAAACCTCAAACTTTAACACGATCTTTTCCCCAAATTTGGTATTCTTTTTTTGTTATGGCTTCAAATTTGAATTATTTTGTTTAAATTAAGAAACAATAATAGTCTTATGTAAAAGCAAATATTAATGTAATGGAGATGTGACAGGGAGGGGGAGCTACAAAAATTAGCTTATCTTCATACTGTTGATTTGATGTCGATGAATTCCTAGTCATGTGTACGGCTCTTGCGGCATTATTTATTTCTCAAATATGATGTCTGCCATTTTTTGGTGGGTCGTCTATTTTTCTCTCTACATCGCCACACGCATACTCATTTTGGTGGGCCCTCCGCTCTCTGTTCAATTATGATCAGATTAGGGATATTTAATTTTAATATTTGATATGTAAAGTAAAAAAATAGGAATGAGATAAAAAGAAAATAATGAGATCTATGATATGTAAAGTAAAATATCAAATATCAAAGAAATCAGATTCATGATCTAAAAATTAATTATATTCTGTTTTAATTATTCATAATAATTATATGTTATAAGAAAAAAATTAAATTTTTAAAAAATTAAGCCAAAACGAAAAAAATAATCGAATTAACTTATTTTAAAACAAAGCATCGCGGGTAGGACGAAGAACATCTTAAATGGTTATAAATTAAATAATGCTGCACCATAGAGTAGGGCCCTCGGGGAAATACCTGAATTTTGTTATTTGTTGTACGAGTAAATTGGAATAATCTATAGTATATGGGCAAGATGAGTACTATTCATTGCTAAGAAAGAATGAATAGTTTATTTTGATTGAGATTGGTGTGGGTGGGTGGGATTGGAATTGGTGTGGGTGGGGGAATGGGAAGGGAGAGAGTAAGGGTAGGTGTAGTAGTGTAGTAGGTGCGTATTTTATGTGTGAGTATTGTTGATATTTTTTTTGAACGAGATTTTTTTCTTTTTATATTTATAAAATTTAAAAATTAT
>JAOWAN010000005.1:599878-614903 GCA_028566635.1 Lobelia cardinalis | reverse complement strand
TTTTATTTTAAATACTTTTATATATTTAAATAAATAATTATTTATTTATAAATTAATTAATTATTTAAATTTTAACTCCATGCCCTCGGGCACGGCCGCACGGGCATACACTAGTCATATATAGGAGGAGTATTTACATATTCGGTCGTTATATAATGCAAAGCAAAGGGGAAAAAAAGAAATTGAAAAATCTGAGGAATCTCCTGTAATTAACGAATTTTGGGGATAAGTCCCATATATTTTATTTCTTGAGGGATAGTCTCCATGACATTAATTCGGTTAGCCTCCATCCATAAAAAAAGATCAAAATGATAGAAAATTCGTGTAATGTAAAATTAAAATAAATAAAAAGGCAATTTTGCCCTCAATACATCTTCTTCCCGTTCTTTTTCTTCCCCCATTCTCCGGTCACCAACCTTATCCGTTTTTCTTCCTAAATTTGATAAGTTCAAACACCTCCTCCTTACCCTTTATCATCCCACCACATACACATACAAACGCCTAGTAGAAACGACCTGCAGAAATGTATCACTCTTCTCCACAAAACTTCCGACGAAGAAGAAGAAGCTACGTGCAGAAACGTCCGACGATGGTTATGGAGAGGTTGAAGACGACGACTGAGTAGGAAGCACCGTAAGCCCACTTATGGTTGATGGATCTCTCTCTCTCTCTCTCTCTCTCTCTCTCTCTCTCTCACTTTCACTCTTTATGTGATGGGTTTTAATTCATTGTCCAATTTCAGATCTATGTTTCCCTTTCTTTCTTTTGGTTATTTGATTTTTGTTGCGAATTTTGGTGATAGAGAAGTTGATGGTGCAGGGCAGGGGTTGTTTCGAGTAGAGAGATGGGTTGTGATGGCGGTTGAAGGCAACGATTTATGGGGCTAGGGTTAGGATGGAGAGAATGAAGGAGAAGGAAGATCCGAAATCAAAAACCTTACCTTCTTTTTCTTCTTCTTCCATGGTCTTCTTCTGAGAAATTTTGTAAGAGGTCTCCTCTTTATTCAATGTTCCTCCCTCCCCATTTACAAAATACGCTGCCTACTATATACCATTCTAAACTACATTAACCCTATTCAATCTAGGAAAAGACAAAATAATCCTTACCTTAAATAAAACACAACAGGAGTAAAGCACGCACACATTGCTGTGGAATAAAGCACGCACACATTGCTATGCTGCTGTGCTGTTTCCTTGCTGCTATTACCCCCCCTCAAGTTGGTGCATGAAGGTCTCGAATGCCCAACTTGCGCAGGAGATACTGAAATTGAGATTTTCCCAATGTCTTCGTAAAAATATCAGCTAACTGTTCTGAACTACGAACATATGCGGTCAGAATAATGGCAATCAACTTCAATGTGTTTAGTCCGCTCATGGAAAACAGGGTTGGCAGCAATATGAAGTGCAGCCTGACTATCACAATGAAGTTTTATAGGCCTGAAATGGGATACTCCCAGTGATAACAGTAAACCTTTTAACTATTTTAACTCACATGTCAAAGAAGCCATTGCCCGATACTCCGCTTCAGCAGATGATCGAGACACGATATGTTGCTTCTTTATCTTCCAAGAGATGGGAGAATTCCCTAGTAGAATAAAGTATCCGGTGAGGGATCGACGAGTAACAGGACAACTAGCCCAATCGGAATCACAATACCTATATAACTGCAAATCACAATCTGCCCGAAGGAGAATGCCTTGTCCCGGATGAATTTTGAGATAACGTATCACATGCCAACACGCTGCCCAATGCTCAATTTTTGGCTCCTTCATAAATTGCGCCAAAACGTGTACACTATAAGATAACTCGGGATGTGTAAGAGTCAAATAAATCAGGCGACCTACCAATCTTCGATATTGTTCAGGATTCTCATTTTCACCCTCCGCCGTTGCGAGATGGTGATTCTGCTCTATTGGAAAAGTTGCAGGCTTAGAACCTAGCAAACCAGATTCAGAAATAATATCCAATGCATATTTTCATTGACAAAGGAAAATACCAGACTTACTACGTGCAACCTCAACTCCCAAAAAATATTTCAAAGGCCCCAAGTCCTTCATATGGAAGCATTGACCCAGATATGCCTTAAATTTTTGAATCGCATCTCCTTTATTTCCAGAAATAACAAGATCATCCACATATACTAGCAAATTTAGTTGCACCCCAGCTTTGTTAAAAGTGAATAGAGGGTAATCAGAATGAGATTGTGAGAAACCATATTGTTGCAAAGCTGATGTTAACTTAGCAAACCAACAACGTGGTGTCTGTCTCAACCCATAGAGTGATTTTTTTAAACCTACACACCTTTACGGATTTACTTGCCTCGAATCCTTGGGGCATTTTCATATATACCTCCTCATCTAAATCCCCATGCAAGAAAGCATTGTGCACATCCATTTGGTGGAGTTCCCAATTTTTTGCAGCGACCACTGACAAGAAGGTTCGAACAATCACCATCTTCACAACAGGAGCAAAAGTCTCATTGTAATCAATGCATTCAACTTGATATTGCCAAGGATCACTAATCGTGACTTGTATCTTTCAATAGAACTATCAGAATTGTACTTGATCTTGTACACCCACATGCTCCCAATGGCCTTCTTACCGGGTGGCAAATCTTCAATCACCCATGTACCATTTCTCTCAAGAGCCTCAATTTCTTTCTGCATTGATTCTCTCCATTGAGGATCCTTCACTGCTTCCTTATAGCAATTGGGTTCGTGACCTACTGTCATTGTTACCAAGAAAGAACGATGTTGTGGAGAAAAATTATCACAATTCACATAGTGTGCTATAGGATAATGAGTACCTGAAGATGGTGACAATAGATTGGATGAACTTGCAGAGGGGCTTAAACACTTCACGGTATGAGTAACGAAATCCTTAAGTCGGGTCGAAGTTTGCTTAATTCTATGACCTCGGCCAAGATGCTATTCATCAAACCCACTGCTACTCTCGTCCCCCCTTTCGACGATACCCGCGTCACTGCCTCCATTGTCATCATATGCCACACCTTCTACTCTCTCAACCCCATGTGTCAATGTCTCTCTCATATCATTAGAGTTGACGTTTGAAACATTAGGAGTTACCACCTTCGCCATAACATCCTCAAGGCCATTTACTATCCCCATAGGACTAGAAACTGCATTCGTTCTTCTGACATCTGAAGCTCCTCCAATAAAAGGAAATTCATTTTCAAAGAAAAGAACATCTCTAGAGACAAAATGATCCCCCGTCTCAAGATCATACACTTTTCATCCTTTCTTACCATACGGATAGCCTACTAACATGCAATGCTAACTCCGACTAGCAAATTTATCCTTTTCTCGATTCAAGTTTCGAGCATAACACAAGCACCCAAAAAATACGAATATGCTCATAATCAGTCGCCTTGCCAAACAACACCTCATAAGGAGATTTTCCTACCAAAACATTAGATGGTGTCCGATTAATCAAGTAGCCTGCAGTTAACACACATTCGCCCCAAAATTCAATAGGAAGATGTCCCTGGAATCTCAAAGCCCTCGCCACATTTAAAATATGACGATGCTTTCTTTCAACACGCCCATTCTGTTGGGGTACATCTACACAAGAAGTTTGATGCAACAACCCATGAGCAGCAAGATAATCTTTTAAACATGTAAACTCAATTCCATTATCACTCTTAATAATTTCACCTCCTTGTTAAATTGGCGTTTAGACATAGCAAAAAAATTGCTTATAATACCTTCCACCTCAGATTTATGTGCAATTAAGTAGATCCATACAACCCTTGAAAAATCATCAACTATAGTCAAGAAATACGAAGCACCACAAGAAGAAACAATTCTATATGGACCCCATAAATCACAATGAATCAACTCAAAAATTTCACTAGCTCTTTTAGTGCTTGAAGGAAAAGCTTCTCGAGTTTGTTTCGCCCTTAAGCACACATCACATGCTTTATTAGTAAAAACAGTACCAGAATCAATGCTAGATAATAATCCTACTATTTTCTTTGACGGATGTCCGAGTCTCTTATGCCATAGTTCACCAGAATCAACGCTGCTTGCTTTTAGTGCCTTCACCGATGATGTCGATTTGAGAAAGTAAATCCCCTCATGTTGTTCACTCGCTCCAATCACCATCCTCGAAGTGCGATCTTGTATAACACAATATTTTTGAGTGAACTGGATATCACAATTGATTTCATCTAGCAATTGAGAAACTGAAATTAAGCTACAAGTCAAATTAGGAACATAGTCTCGTTTGCCTCCTCCGCCAAATATCCCGGAAAAAATCGTTTACATGATTTCGGTGGTCCCATAATCAAAAGTATCGTTTAGTGCTACTCGCTGATCATTGTTCGGTTTGGTTCGCTTTGGTCACTTTTGATTAAAACCGCAACCAAATCAAAAGTTCGATTTTATCATTTTATCCAAATCGAAACCAATCCGACGACATGATTTTATCATTTTATCGGCCGAACATATCCCCCCCCCCCTCCCCCCACTATTTCATTTTCCTCTTATCTGATTTGGTCAGGGGACTTTGGCGTCGTGAACACA
Organism: Lobelia cardinalis; assembly: GCA_028566635.1. Classification (NCBI taxonomy): domain Eukaryota; kingdom Viridiplantae; phylum Streptophyta; class Magnoliopsida; order Asterales; family Campanulaceae; genus Lobelia; species Lobelia cardinalis. The sequence goes on along the minus strand of JAOWAN010000005.1, from coordinate 610,360 downwards.
GTTCCATGAAAGGATAACATGTTCATTATTTTCTGATTTGGCACTCCAAAAATATCTTACCAATTGACCAATTTGTGATAACTATTTTAGAAATGCTAATGACTGCGGCCTGATAGGAAGATAGAGAATTAGCTAGTATGGTTAATCGAAGATAACGATTCTCCCAAGGCATAAAAGGAGATTCGCGTACCATTGATGAGATCTGGCGTTCATAGTTTATCAAGAAGGGCGCAACGATTTTAGATAGCAGATCGAGGAATACCCAAAATAATTTTGCTCATCTCTTTGGGCTTTCATAGAGAAATTTTTCTTTGGCTTATCTCTTATTTGCCCTGGATTTGCTTTTGTTGATTTTTTGGCCAGAGCTCTTACAAACTAATCCTTCCAAAATGTTACAGGTGCTTTTAAGGAAAATGAAGCTGTCATCTGCGAAGAGAAATAGGATCTCTACTACTTATTGATGCAACTAACTAATTAAATTAATTCCTTTAGAGATGACGGCTTACTAAATACTAGAAGAGAGTATTCACTCGGGGTGATCATGGTTCGGTTTTATTATTTTTTAAAACCGAAATTAACCCAAAAATATAAAAAATTAATTCTTCGATTTTACATTTTTCGGTTCGATTTTCAAAAAGAATTTATGTAATTCTTAAATTTTAATAGGTGATAGAACAAATTCATAGAGTAGAGCTTTTTAATCACAAAAAAAAAAATTATGATTAAATTTACAAAATTTAAGTGAACATAATTCTCTATTATGGAAGTTAAATGAGAAAATATCGAAATTAAAAGGAAAAAAGTGAAAATTTATACAAATACAATACTCAATATTATAAAATATAAATGCATTGATAATATAAGTGTATATAAGTAATTAATTAAGTAAAAAAATTAAATATATAATAGTAATATTATCTCAGTTCGGTTTGAAAAATGTAATATCACGACTAAACCGCAACCAAACCAATATTCTCGATTTTTATAGTTTTAGAAATCAAAACCAAACCAATACATTGGTTCGGATTTTTTTCGTTCGATTTGGTTCGATTTGTTCGATTTTACATTTTTTGTGCTCAGCATCCAGTGTCTAAGGCCTCTCTGGAAGGAAAGACAGGTTCTGGTTCTCCATTCGTAGGGACTTCATATGATGTTGTGGATCCGCTTCTCCTTTGTAGGTAATTTCAGTTGTGCGTTAATTTGTGCAGTATATTATTATTTTGAGATAGGGATAAAATAGACAGAAGTGTATTTTAAAATTAGTAAAAAAAATGTGTATTATATATAATTATGTATTATACTTAGCACTTGTGTGCTTTATAAATAACTCCTTCCTTAATTTAATACTCTGTCAAACTTAATATAACACTTGCCTTAGGCAATTCAATGAAATTAAATTGAAAATATTTTTATCTCCGTTCTATTCGAATTAGGCATGACCGAATGGATAAAATTGATTCACTCTAACTCGTTTTAACCTGTTAAATAGCTCAGCTCATTGAATTCATGTAATCACTTTATATTAATATAGTGATTTTATTTTTGTATTTTATTTTTTTAGATGTCCAAAAGTAAACTGTAGTTAAAAATTATTTTAGATCGACAACTAAACTCTACATACCAAGTCAAATAAAAGCTATTCATATCAAGTCAATTAAAATTTTAATTTTGAAAGGGTAAAGTAGTATGGTGCATTAGGGAAATAGTACAAAAATGTCTAGTGCAGCTTACCCTAGTTAGGGCATTCCCAACGCTGGGACGAGCCAAGTTGAGAGAGAGATTTGAGACTCCCTTCCCTCATATTTTAGCATTGGGGTGGATCACTTTTGGGGAAAGTATGAAAATGGGTATGCCAAATCTGAGACTCCTTCTCAGCCTTGCTTCTCCCCTCAAACCAATCACAAAGAGACACGTGACAGTTATTTTTTTGTTTGTAAAATGAACAAATTAATCAAAATAATTTACGAAAACAGAGAAATTGTTAAAATTACTACTGTCCTTTCTTCTTCAAACGGAAAGGTCTTCTACTCCTCTTAGAAACGGGACAAAATCTGGTCGACGACGATTGCTTGGAAAACGGCGGATCGGCGGGTTGGTGGTGCGGTGGCGGAGGGAGGGAGAGAGAAGGATGAATGTGTGGAAGGCTCGTCGTTGGTGGGTGGTGCAGTGGCGAAGGAAGGAGGATGGAAGGCTTGTCATTGGTGGGTTGTGCAGTGGCAAAGAAAGGAGGATGGAAGGGTATGAGGATTAGGGTAATTTTTTTGAGATTAATTATATTTATTAATTAATTTGAGAGAAAAATCAATTTATAATACTATTATATATTAAATTATTAATTTAATGGAAATAAATTTGATGGAATAAAAGATAGTGGAATGTTGGTGCGGTAAAGTCTGAAAGGATATGGGGATTGAGGTAGTTTTTCTGAAAATTTGAAAAAGAGTCTTAAAAAGTCTGAAATAGTGAAATGCTGAATTGACAAAATCTGAAAGAAAATGAAAGAGCATGAGAGTTGGAGATGCACTAGTAATTCCTTTCGTCCCAAATAAAGTGTTATACTTTCATTGGACACAGATTAATAAAATGGGTTAAAAGTAAATAATTTTTATAAGTATCTTTTTAATGTCATACATATTTATTCATTTCAAACTTTTAAAATATTATAATAAAGTGAAATGATGCAAAAAGAAATAATAACTCTTAGGTGTTGTTTGTTTGTAATTATTCAACATTTTATAGGGGGTTACATTTGATCCAGTTAGACAATTAAGAATTCAGACTATTTGGTAATTCTTCCTTTTCAGATCTGAATACAACTTAATTCGTCTTATCAAATCAAACAAAATTAAGGCCGAATGGCTAAGACCCACATCTCAAGCTCTTTTTGAACTTTTCTATCCCTTTGACTTTGTTCTTATATTTTCCCTTTTTTTCTATGACTATGTTCTTGTATTTTCCCTTGTAATTCTAAACTTTTTTTTACTATAATTTCTTTTTATTCTAAAACTTTATTTATATATATATTTTTTGAAATTAAGTAAGAATTTAAAATTTATCAACAAAATAAATGTAAGAGCATGCCTAATTTAGAGTATGATCGATAATTTATTAGATAATCATACAAAAAAAAAATAATTTTTTGAATTTAAAACATAGTAAATATATATCAAATAATAGTCTCAATAATAAATTAGATTAAAATTAAATACAAAGATAAATTATGTAGCTATAGAGAAATAATTAATTAAATATTAATAATAAATGTAGTATAAATAATAAATTTATTATAATTTTTATTTATCTTATAATTATTCTATTTAAAATAAAAATATGCTCATATCGATATTTATTACTTATAAACAACAAACAATCTTTATCAAAAGCTTAAAATGGACAAAAGACAGTATTCAAATAATTCATTCGGTTCAGATATCAAACAATTTTACTGATTCAACTTTCACCTATCAAATGCTACTTCTTAATGAATCAGATACATTTAAACTTATTTTTAAATTTTAATATTAAACGCTTAAAATAAATAAAAAAAAGTATCTTAATCAATCAGATGGCGTAATTATTTTAAATTTCCGTTAAAAGGAAGTAGAAAAGCAGTAGTAGGTGCTTTGGAGAGCGAGAGAAACTCGAAGAAGCAAATGATTTGACGATACAACTGCAGCATCTCTGTTTCAATACAAAAAGTCTACTTTTCCCGATAGGTGGTTCGTGAATTGGCTTCTGGCCGAATAAGGAATCTAATATCATCTTATTTGAACAGATTTTTTAAACACATGATTAATATGATAAAATTTAATTATTAATTTTTTATTTTATTACATATTATTCAACTGGTAAATGTTCGTGTTCGAGGACACGGCGCAATAATATTCGATGATTTATTTTTTAATATTCAAAGTATATCAAAATATTTAATCGTAAATAAAATATATAATTATATATATATTTTTAATTATAAAATATATATTATTTAACATATATTTTTTAATTAATTAAGTTAAAAAATAAAAAAATTACACATTCCCCCACATATATTTAAGTCAAAAAATAAAAAAATTACACATTTCCACACACATATTTTTTATCCCCCATCACCCATCTCTCTTTTCCCAACACACACCTACACACACATATTTTTTATCCCCCCCACATATTCACACACTTACCCACATATATTATTTTTAACTGCCCCCAGGGCATATATCACAATGGTAAAGGGGAGGGCGGATAGGGTTCAGCGCGGTAGTGTGCAGGGTTCGATTTCCCGCAAGGTGAAATTGACTCTGTTACAAGCGGGAGTGACCTAAGGGTTAAGATCTCTGGGCCTATTCGTTAGCTTTCCACCCTGGCTCCTGTGATGCATATTATGCGATTTACCTCCTCCACGTTGGTTCAGGGCATGATCGGTAGGGGTTTGCCGGGGTTGCAGTTTCAATTTTTTTTTTTTAACTAATCTCAATCCCTCCCATATATTACCTTAAATTATTATTCATCTTAGATGGACCCCACTCCCCTCAATTGTAATATAAATATTACATTTCTATATTACATATTTTTCATCTATTACCCATAAACCTATACACTCATATAAATTAATTTAAATATTTCATATCACATTCTCTCTCCTTTTTTATTAATTATTTTCTCACATTTAAACCTTTCAAATCACATTTAAATATTATAAATTACATTCAACCTTTCACATCTAAGGATAAAATAAACATTTTCATATAAATCTCATATTTATTCATCTCACTCCATCACAACAGTGCCATATTACACCATATCACACTCCTAATCCGATCATAATTCATATAAAGAATGTTCCAGCGGTCTTATACTGCCACGTCACCGTGCTTAGCTGGTGGTCTCGGACCACTTAAAATATGACACCTAATTATTTTTCTCCAAAGTAACAAGTCATGAAGAGTTCCTTTTTCCTCACTTCCCAAAGGCTCTCTCTCGCCTTTTCAGCAAGATCAACAGTGCTCCTTCCTTGCTCCCACAAAGAAAATCCCAATTTTCCTTCTTTTAAGCTGCTGCCTTCTACTGTTTTACTTCTGCCTACTACTGCCTTTTTGTTGTTTTGGTAAAGAAACCTCATATTGTTGTTTTGGTAAAGAAACCTTATAAAAAACCCTCTTCTCCTCTCCCATGTGAAATGTGTCATTGGGTATTGTTGACCATTGTTTTTCAAAGCTAGTGCTTTTGCTTCTTTGCCTACTTCAGCTATGCTTCATCCTCTTCATCTTCTTCATCTTCCTTCCTCAGTCACTATCTCTATGCTATTGTACTTGTTTCATTAAATTTGAGCTGATCAATAAGTAGATTGTAAAAGATTCCCAACCATAGAATCCCTTTAACCAGCATACCTTACATCAGTAAACCCCCCTCCCTCCCCCCTTTTTTCTCAATCAATCTTCCATAGTCTCTCACTTTAATGGATCTCTCCAGGCCCAAGTACATTGAAGCTTCATCCTTTTTCCCTTCTCATGGGGTAAAATACTAGTACCATCAACTCTGGCTGGATCACATGCAATTTTTTGATTCTTTTTCTTGGATTACCCTACACTAGTTATTGAATTCATTTACTGTAATTTTTGTTTTGACATTTAGGAGGTACTGCTGGAGAGCAACAATGGCAATGGGTTCTTGAAACCAAGAAAAGAGGACCCTTTTGTAGAGTGCTTTCCGGACCCACTTTGCAAGCTCAATCTCAAGGAAACCTCTGAGTTTGTAAAGGTACTCCCAATGGCTACTAAGAATGGCAATGACAGCAGGGTTCTACTTGATGTTTCAGCTCAAAGGAAGAGCGAAGGAGCGAGTTCCGTAACCAAGAGGAACATAGTTGAAGCTCCATCTACGCCGGGTCGACCCATTTTCAGCTTCAGTGTTGGAAACCCAACCAAAAAGAACTTCCCTTCAAAATGGGATGATGCCGAGAAATGGCTCATCACTGGCAGTTCTTGCCAAGAATCCCCTGCTCACCACCCACTTCATCATGGCTCCATCAAGTCAAAACAATGCAACAGTACTAATGGGTTTGTAAAGCCATACCATTCCCACCAAGTTGACATCTTTGCTGAGAAATCGAGCGTTACAGAAGTAGAGGTCTCAAAAGCTATGTCCATTTTCCAAGGGCCTAAAGTAGGTTTGGACCAGCACAGAGCTCTCAATGCACCCTCAGATTTACCCCTAAAAGGTACAGAAACCTTTTCCCCGTCTTCTTCACTTATTTGGCATTACTTTGTCACCCATTACACCCTCTATTTTGTTTCTTTGTTTGTCTTCGTAACACTTTTTTAAATTTGCTTACTTTTTGTACTTTGGCCCATATGTTTGACATTGTTCCTCCTTCCTTCTTCACTATGATATTTTTTATTGGAGTATTATTTAATCCTCATAACCGAAAAAGAACAGAAATGGAACTGTTTTTACAGATTTGATTTGAGGCACTAGGTGAATTATATGTTTGAGGAATTAGGTACTTTTTGATTTTGATCATACATTACTCATTTTTGTATATGTTGATTGCAGATAAATTCACAAATGAAGTAGAAACGAATTTCTCAAAATTTAGATGCTTGGAGCCAATGAAAGAAGGATTTCTGTTCGGAAATTCAATGGACAAATCAATGAATGATGCCGCCATGCAAGTGGTTCATGAGATTAAGAGCAGAGACATTGGGACGGAGATGACTCCTCTAGGCAGTTCCACCACTTCAAGATGCCCTACACCATTCAAAACCTCGTCGCCCCCACGGCATAATACCCCTGCCAATAGATCAGGCCCTTTGGCTTTGGCTTATTCAAACAGTACCATTGACATTGCAGAGTTGCAAGAGTGCCATTTAGCTAAGTTACAGCTTGGGACACAATTTGATTCTGTTACTTCATACTGGAGCTCGAGGGAGGAGGAGGAAGAAGATATATCCAAGAGCTTGAGGTACTTTGAGATGAACAATGAGTGCCGGAGAAGTGTTTCGGATTCTAAAGCTTGTGCATGGGAAGAAGAAGAAAAGACCAAAAGTTGCCAAAGGTAACAATGGAGTTTTTCATTTCAGCATTTGATCCTTTTTCAGCTTGTGAGTTTGTAAACTTCAGTTTGATAGTAGTTCAGATTGTTTGGTGATAGCCCATCTACCTAGACAGGCTGTTGGTGCCCATGACCACCTGTAGAAACTCTTTAGTGCATTCAATTGATTCAAGTGGGTTTTCCTTGTGGTTTTTGTTAAAAGGGCTTACTTTCACTGATTGAAGGTACCAGAGAGAAGAAGCCAAAATTCAAGCATGGGTGAACCTCCAAAATGCCAAAGCTGAAGCTCAATCTAAGAAGCTTGAGGTAAGCATTTCTCTGACCTAGCTCTCAGTTTCACTATATTTAAATTTAATATGTCATACTATGAAAACTCATTGTTGCCTGCGCCCCCGTATGGCGATACTATTAAAATATTACTAAGATGTGAATGTACTTTGTTATTGATAAGTGGTGATCTTGTGAACTTGAAAATTGACACACCCTTTGTAACTACTTCTGCCCTACATAAGGCTCAAGGTTGATTGTTTTAACTCACTTAACGACATGGGGCCTCGGGAATGTGCTGCGTAAGATTGATTGTTTTAACTTAATGATCGGCACGGGTGCTCGGGAATGTGCTCTCATGGTAGCATTTTCTTATTTCGTAATAGTTTATTTAAATGGCTGGATATGTTTGACTATAGCTGGAGGGCTTTGTCGGGCTTCTTGTTGGTTTTCATCCCCATTGAGCCACCCGCTGCTCCTGGATACTCCTTTGAGTCTTTGCCATTTTATTTTACTATGTGGTTCAACCTCTTTTAGAGTGATTTCCTCCATCCAATGTAGCATAACAATATATAAGTTTGATTTCATACTTTGGATGTCTAAAAATAGAGCAATAGAAGTCTCCAAAGTCCCCATTTTATACTTGCATACTTGGACTTGATCCAGTTATTAAACAATTTTATCAAGGTGAAGATGATAATTTTTTTTTTTTTATTACAACACCTATAAAGTGGTATTCCTCCTTTAGGGAGCAAGAGATGTATCCTACTTTTACATTGTTGTTTCAAACTTTGAATCAACTATTAAACACTAATGTTATTTGTTTTTACGGCGGAGATTGTACTACTGCAGTTTTGATTAGAATAAACACTAGTGCCTTTATCCAAAATCCTTGGCTGGTTTTGTGAGAAATGAACTTCCAGCCTTGCAACCACTTGAAACTAATGAGATGAGACTTTATCCAGGTTGGTTTCCCTGGTCCCATAAGGTAGCACCTAAATCATAGGGATGTGTTGGTTTTCTTAATGAACTATAGTGGGTTTTATAATGTTCATTTGACCATACAGATCTAGCTATATCATTTATGGACTTAAGAGGAGTGACGATATTGTTGCATGGATATTTCAGGTGAAAATTCAGAAGATGAGATCCAATTTGGAAGAGAAGTTGATGAAGAGGATGGCAATTGTTCACAGAAAAGCAGAAGAACTGAGAGCAGTGGCACAACAGCAGCACACGGAGCAGATCCAGAAGGCAAGGGAGCAAGCAATGAAGAATATGAACCGCCAGCGTTTTTCCAGTCATGGCACCTGCGGTTGCTTTCCGTGTAAAAATCATTGTCACTGAAACATATGATATATCAACGCGTAAAGATTAATGAAGGTGACTAACAATACCTGGCGGCGGCCCGAGTTCTATTTCTTTTACTAATCCAAAGAGTATGAAACATATGTTCAAAATAACTGACACTTGTTAGAGTCTAGCAAGAGAAATGGTTAGAGATTAACACAAGCGAATAATAACTGGGCTGGTTTATAGTCTGTCTCACGGTCTAGTTTATCCCCACAATTAATACCACTAATTCCCCTAGCTCAATCGATTGCTAAAATTTCTCATTTGGCTTATAACTTTAAGGATCTAAAATCATACTTTCTCACTTTCATTTTAAATGTCATGATAGTGAGACATTTTGAAGAAAAATGTCATTTTTAGACTCTTAAAAATCGCAGTTGGTATTGTGTGTGCCGTTAGCTAGTTTGCCAATAAGAAAGAAAACGCTGGGTTAATTAAAGGAATGATATGCTTAATTTCAGTAGAAATATGTCATATTCTGCGCGCTGCGTACGTAGTGCAAGGAAAAGAAAGTGATTGTTCATGGGGACGACTGGACGAGGAAAGGAAGCAGCAAGTAGTAATCTATACTATAGATTAGAGCAGTGTACTATTCACTGATGTGATATCCACAACAATAAAATTACAGATTTCAAAAAAATACATCCCAAAAAGCGACCGTCTAATTTCACATAATAGCCTTTAATTCTATTTCTTCCCCAGCCGGTAATTGTACCAGATGGTATACGGAGCGCATAGGCGCTCTTAGCAAGGAGCGCTAATGCTCCGTATTCATCTTACTATATTATTTTGTTCATATTTTAAAATTAAATATTCATTTTTATCATTTTTTATAATTATTACTGAAAATTAATATTAACATTAGAGGGAAAAAAATGAACATTTAGGTATAAAACATGAACAAAATAACACATTACAATGAATACCGAGCACATCGACGCTTCTTGCTAGGAGCGCATATGCGCTCGGTATAATTTCTAGTAATTGTACTATTGATATTGAAGATTCATTCCATTTCCACATTTAAACAATATTGAACAAAAAAAATCTTACAACATTATTCTGATCAGTAACAGATAAAAGAAAATAGAAAAAAATAATTAAAAAGTCATTATACAATACAAAAACTCATTTGTAATGATAGTAGAAAAGAAAAAATAGTAGCAAGTAGATTTCCTATTTCCCATGAGCAAGAACTGAGAAAAATAATGAGCGAGGCCTGTTAAAGAAAGAGATCTGAAAATTTTCTAATTTATTTTTCAAGAAAAATAAACGGAAAAATAGAAAAGAAACGAGATCTTAAAATAGTAGATCTAAGATTTTCTCTTTAAATGTTTAAAAAATTGTAGATCTTAAAGAGAAAATATTTGTTGATCTGCATTGTAAAAACAAAATCACTTTGCTTGAGAGAGAGGAGAAAAATATGGAAATCGAAAAAAAGAGTGCAAGGAAGGGAGAGAGAGAAACGGATTTTGAATTTGACCGTGGTGGTGGGTAACATCGGAGTTGGTTCCGTTTTAAGAATGGGAAATGGAGGTGTTGGTAGTGGCGTTGGATGTGGAATGTGTTAGTTGTCGCGCCCCGAGTCCCGTGACGTCACGTTTCCCGGGGAGTGACGCGGTGATGACCCAACACATGCATTGCGGAAGCGATTTACACGTTAAAACTCTAGAGCCTACGATATAATACACATGAGATTCTCTTTGCTTTAACGATACATGGCATACATATAACCATATAACACTAACCAACAAGTCATATACATACACATAAGTGACTCTGAATGAGTACTCTCACCTCGAGATCTCACC
>JAOWAN010000005.1:562377-575555 GCA_028566635.1 Lobelia cardinalis | reverse complement strand
TAATTATTATGTAAATTTATCTAAATTTAAATTAACTTTGGAAAAAATACATAGTTTGATTCGATACTTTTTTTGGGACGTAACAGCGTCGTGCCCTCGGGCACGGGCATTTTCTACGTCGTGCCCTCGGACTCGGGCACAGATATTAAGTAGTATTAAAAATTTCGAAAATGCCATCCGTGCCCTCGGGCACGGGCATTAACTAGTTTTTCAATAAATAATATCAAACTGAGTCATATACCGTAAATTACCGAGTCAACAACTGTAAAGCCCATTTATACAATCATCTTGATTGATTCTTGTTCACGCAGGGCCCGGGAGTAAGTAATTCTTTGTTTAAATTAGGTAGGGGTTGTATAAATAGCCAGCCGGACGAAATTGACCTGATGGTGATGGCTAGCTAGGCACTGGGAAACCTGTCATATATTGCTTTAAAAACTGCCTCCGTCTTGTTTTTGTCCTTTGGTTGGTTTGATATTACTATTTCTACGAATTTTGATTTAATTTTGTTTTTTTTTGTAAAAATTTAAATTATTTATTTATTTTTTAAAATTTAAATAATTACCTAATAGTGATGGAGATAAAAAAAGAGAGAGAGAGACTAATAATTATAATTTGATGTGATATTTGATGTAATTAGGCATAACAATTTGAATTCATAACCCATTAATCTACCCAATTCAATTTATTTAAAACTCAACCTAACTCAATTCAATTAATTAATAAATTAAAATAAGTTATTTATTATAATTTATTAATTTAAATAAGTTAATCTAGGTTAACTTATTAATCCATTTCGACCCATTTCAAAAACAAAGATTTTTATGTGCCGATTTAAGTGATCTAACTTTCTTGATTTTTTCTCTTATAATATATTTTTTTTGTCCTTTGAGTGAACTAATTTTGCTGTTGGGCAACCGGAAGATTGTCTTCGAATTTGACGGAGTGGACTTCTAAAAGTTGATATTAAGGTTGCGTTTGGATGAGTGATTTATTGATTTGGTTTTTGAGATTTTGTAATGATTGAAGTAAAAAGTAAGATAGAGATAGAAAGTAAAAGTGTAGGACCAATGAGAGAAAAAAAATTAAAAATCAAAAATACTGGGTAAAAATCATCCAGGAGAACACAACATAATATATCTGTTCTTTCTTTATGGTGTATTTACGAACATGGCATAGTTTTCACTTGCACCCCCCTCTCCCCCACCCACCCACCCACCCACACACACACTCACACATCAAAAGAAATTCTCTTGCAATATTTTTCTCTAATTTAATATAAAATTATCATTTGTATTTTATTTTAAAATTTCAAATATTGTAGTACTAAAATTTAAAAATAATTAATATCAAATTTTATTATTTAAAAAACAAATAATTTAATCAAATATTTGAGCAAAGCTAAACTAAATTAATCAAAAATATTAAAATGAAAGAAATTTATTTTATGGGAGAGAAAATCTCACCCATCAATTAAAATTTGACACATGTTCTAATAATTATTATATCTCATCCGAATTTATAATGTCCAAAACTTAAAATTAAAAATTATTAAATATTTATTATTAAAAATTATCTCAACCTATTATCCATTAAAGTTCACATTTCTCATTTCCTTTTAATTTTCATTTCAATTATTTATTTTTAATTTTGGTTTACTAATTGATTTTAAAAAAAATCGTATTTCAGAATTTATTAAATATTTTCAGATTTTTTGTTTTTTAATATTTCTTATTTCTATTTTTATTTTATTTTTTGAATTTTTTTTAATAAAAATTGAACGGTATAACAACCAAATTATAAAAAATGAGATGATATTTTACTTGATAATTTAATAAAGATAAAAAAAAGTTAGAATAAAAAAACTTCTAAATATATATATTAAATAATTATCATATAATAAATTAATTGACTTTAAAATATCAAAGAAGATATCCATTGAACTGTAGAGGCCGTATATTTTAAAATTTTAAGGTATTGTAATATTAAGCTAATAAAGATTAAAAAACTTTCACACTTTTGTAATTAAAAAATGAAAAAAAATTACTGAGTCAATAAAGTGGGCGCATCATGCATGCAATGCAATTAGTCGCAGAAACGTCCAAAAGCAACCCAATGGGTTATCCCAATTTATCTAACTTATTAATTATTCAATCCCATTAATCAATTAATTAAATAGGTTATAATGAATTTTAATTCATTATAACCTCTTACCCATCTTAATCTACTCTAATCCAATCTAATTTACCTATTTTCAGACCTAGATATAATATAAAGGTGGGTATAGGGGTATGTCAAAAAATGTAAATCCGAAAAAAAAAACTATATTTTTGAAACTAAATAGTGAACATCGGTTTTGACCATTTTTTAAATTTAATGGGAAAAATATGTTTAGTGAACACACCCTTGATTTTGTGATTTATTGATTTGATTTTGATTTATATCCATTTTATCCTTGAAAATTTAAAATATTACTTGATAGAGATGGAGAGAAAAAAAGAATGTGGTAATTAAGAGTTGATGTGATGTTTGATAAGATATAAAAATGGATATAAAGATATATAGAATTAACAGGTATGAAAGAAAAAATTATGATTTTTTAAAAAATCAAATGAACGAAAAAACATAGGGTGTGTTTGATTGGGTAGTTTTTGATTTGGTTTTTGGGTTTTTGTAATGATTAAAGTATAAAGTAAGAGAGATAGATAAAAAACTGTGAAACTGATGAGAGAGAAAAATAAAAAACTCAAAAAATAAGGGAAAAAAGGTCCATGAAAACACATCCATAATTTTTTGAATAAAAAAATTTCAAATGCTCACCTACAGACCCTTTTAATGTTGCTGCTAGTCAAGAACCCCACGGTTTCTCCTTCACATCTGCGCATCTATCTAGACTAGATCACATTGTGTGATCAAGTCTGTAGCAGTAATCTTGGGCTCGGCCCATTTACTCTCTATTGCATTGCATCTGCAATAAACTATCTATTAGCCTCTTTTAATTCGACTTGCATTATGCCCCGCCCCAATCGGCCCAATTAACCAGGGCAACCCATTCCCCAATCAAGAATAAAAAAATATGCACTCCCGTCAATCCTCCCTCCCCTCTCATCTCCCCTTCTTCTCCGCCGTCTAGCTCCCCTACGGTCCTCCCCTCTCCGTCCAGTGCCGCCTAATATTTGCGGAGCCGCACTTTCAATCTTTTCCGTCGACACCACACTAGCAGGTACCGTACTGATAAAAAAAGTTCAGTAAATAGTATACACCACGGACCGTTTGTGAAGTGTGAGTGTGACCCTCAATATTGCCGCAGCTGTTACAGGTATACACCACGTCCTCTCCGCCTCTCCCTCAACTCAGCTCATAGTAGAACCGGCGCGGGTTCCGCAAAAAGCTTCCGGTTTCACCATTTTTACTGCAGACTGGTTTTCAGGTATACTCTCTCTCTCTCTCTCTCTCTCCCTCCCTCCCATCTCTTTCTCCAATCTCTCTCTATGTATAGTTGTATAAGTCGAGGGCAGAAATGCCATGAACATATTTTTAAATATACTGCACTTCAAATTTCTGTCATTCGTGATTGATGAGCTCTATTTAGGGCTCGTTATAGTCCACTCGCACTATAATGTATATGTGTTTGATAGTATGGGTTTCCCAATTGATAGGTACTCACCTGGTACATGCAAATAGTATAGTTCCCCCCCCCCCCCCCAACCCTCCTTTTCTTCTGGTATCAGCATACTCATCTCTGTTATGTTAATAGAAGTTGCAATATATGGTATTCCTAGGGAATTTTTAGTGATCAAAACTTTAAAACTTTATTCGTGTATACTTTTATTTGACATGGTGTCATGTTGAGCTTAATTCCCTTCAATCTGCAATTTGGTTTGATTACTTGCTGCAACTTACAGTTTTTATTCTTGATGGCTTGGCTATTCTTATTGTGTCATTTTGTGTGATTACTGTTTTTATTATACAAACTAACGTTATAGGTGTGTCATTATTCACGTTATCCGCCCCTTTTACAACATTATACATGCTCTGGTGTCTTTTTAGGACGATGTCTTTTCCCCTGCCTGCAGGTTTTATTGTATTCTACCTTTTTTTTCTTGTTGAATTCAGAAGCATAGGCAGTGTATATATACTATTTACTCTGCTAATATCTGGATATAAAAATCATTACGTGAGTCAAAAATAGTCCTTGTACATAGATATAAAGGCTGCTTTCCAGAAAGTTGAGCATTTGTTTGTCCCAAATACTGTGAACATGTTTAGAAGCTCCGATTGTTTTATAGAGAATAACTATGTGGGATATGATTATGGGAAAACATTGTCATGAAAAATCACATTTTGTTTCTCTCCCATGTCACGCTTAGAGCCTTGCTGAATTAACCTTGCAAAGCCCGTCCCAAGCTTGGATAAAGGAGGGTTGCCATAGGTAGCCTGTGTAAAACTTCGTCAGATTTCTTATAAACATGAATTCTAATAAATGAGTTGAGTATTTTTGTTATATGCATTGAAAATTGGTTTAGCTGAGTGTTGCAAAATGTGAATGCTTTGATGAATGTGGTAAAACTAGAAAAATTCCTAATGAACAAATAGGAGAAACGGCAAAAATAGCTCCTATAGTAGAGAAAATGAGATACAGTCGCCGAAGATGGTTTGATTATGTACAATATAGGCCCCTTAGTGCTGCAGTTAGGAAGTATGATGATATTAGCAATACGGAGACATGAAAGACTGTGGTTTGTATGGGGAATTGACATTGGATCGCGTGGAATAACGGAAAAGGATTCATGTAGTCGATCCCAAGTGATTGGGATTAAGCCTTTGTTGTTGTTGCATGGAAAACTGGCTTCTAAATACCCAATCCCACTCAGAATCGTTGAAACTAATGGAGAACACTAGCTTCAATAGATTAACAGAGAGACAAATTGGCATGCGCTGATCTTCGACTATTGAAAATGTCTGTTCAGACCTGATTCACCCTCTTCCTCCCTAGGTGAATCGGTAATGTTCTTCTTAGTTGTTGAATATTTTTATTTCCCTGATATCACCAAACACTAGAAATATCATTCCGAGATATGAGATACCACTGAAGTGAATTAAATATAGTGAAAGTCTTGAAATCTTCCACATAATTCATGGTTTTTTAATTGAAATAGGGTTGTTTTTTTCCACTCCTATCTCATATTTAACAACTTCCTCCCCCCCTTCTCAAACCCGGGAAAGTGCACATTAAGTAAGATTTGTATTTTATTTTTTTATAATCTATGTGCTTAAATTGCTTCAGTCCTAAATAATAAGCTTCTTTAAAGAACTACTTTCACGTCTTTAAGTTTGTGCGTGGTTTGAACTTGTTTGAACTTTCGTTTTTCTACATGTTTGCTCAGTACAGTATACCTTACTTTCCGAAGCTGTGGTGAGGACTTGCTTATGGTTTCTATTGGTTCCAAAGCATTGCTGTTGAGAAGGGCTAAAGCTTGTAATTTAACCGAGGACTGGTTGATGACCGGGGAGGATAATTCTAACTACCACCGTGGAAGCAAAAGAAGCATGGGTAGAAAAGAAAAGAGCAAACATAAAGGTTTTGACGGGGATAAGTCAATTAGAAAGCATTCTGGTGGTGTTCCTGGTAAAACCTTCAAAGATGAAAAAATCTCTAACAGTTTAGAAGCTCCAGTAACACAGACATCATTTCTGAGGTACGGATTGCATTAAATTTCAGCTAAGTTGGGATATTTTGATTATTCAAAGACAACATTTATCCAATAAGCATTCTGAAGCTATTTTATTCCCGTATGCGTGTCTGTAGGAAGCAGGTAGATCCTGAAACAGCAAAATATTTCTTGGAGATTACAAATGTCATTGAAGGAACTGAAGTTGACTTAGACGAACGCTCATCTATATGTGGAAATGCTTTAGAAGAAACAAGAGGCAAAGAGGTGGAACTTGCAACTGATTATATCATAAGTCACACTTTGCAAACCCTCCTTGAAGGCTGTGAAGTGGAACAACTTTGTGGTTTCCTCCAAAACTGTTCGAAGGATTTCTCTCGCATCTCAATGGATAGATCTGGATCTCATGTTGCTGAGACAGCTCTCAAGTCTTTAGCCGTGCATCTTCAGGACAATGAGACCCACTCGCTGGTGAAAGAGACTCTAACCAAGATTTGCCAGGTATAATTCTCTGAAATGTGTCAAAAACACAAGGGTTCAGCTCTCTACTAGGGTTTGATTGTAGACTGATTTCTGCCATATCTTAGGGGATTTCTGTTGGCAGGTTGCCTATAGAGGCTTGAAGTTGAAACCCAATTGTTTATGGGCAATCAAAGCATTTTGATGTAATATACAGTCAAATGTGAAAAATTGTGCATATTTTATTTAGAAGAAATTCTGCTTCTTGAATTTAATTCACTTCACTAGTTTGTTTCTTACTTGTACATTGTTCTTGCAGGCGATTGTGATCAATCCTGTGGAGGTGATGTGCAACTGTCATGGATCTCATGTCCTTCGAAGTCTCCTTTGTCTATGTAGAGGGGTGCCGTTAGATTCTACAGAGTTCCATTCAAAAAAGTCATCTTCTGTTCTAGCAGAGCGGTTGAATTTCAGGCCATCTCGAGCGGATGGAAATGAATCCCGAGAATTCGAGCATGCATTTCCCGATCTGCTAAAATTTCTGATATCAGAGATGCTGAATGCTGGCAGAAAAGAAATTGCGACCTTACAAGTTGATCAGTTCAGTAGTCTCGTCCTACAGGCATGCTTTTTGCATCTTTTAATTTCTTATACTTGTCAATGTCACCGACTTTTATGCCAAGGTAGCATAGTTTGTTACGTTTTCTGTTTGATATATGCATTACTAGCTGTGGTAATCCCCTATCTGTGTGCCTTGGTGAGTGAAAATTGGAATATGCAGACAGCTTACAAATTAGCATACTAGTTTTATATCCGTGTTTATATTAAAGACATCCAGTCATTTTCATGTCCAAGACTGCTTCTTTAGAGGATACAAACGGTAACAAACTCATGTTGGTCAGGTCATATATCCTTTGCCTGTAACTAGTTCATTGTACTGATTCAAGCATAATATCAATGCATTTAATGGGTTCTGTTTTTGCTATGGCAGACTGCGTTAAAGGTATTAGCTGGGTGTGAGCCAGAATTGTTGCACATCATTCCGGTCATTCTGGGCTGCAGCGCAGAAAATGCTATGGGAGGGAACTTCATAAAAGTTTCTTCTGTCCAAAACCTTTTACATTTAATGACAGAAACTGCATTCAGCCATTTAATGGAGGTTAGTTATAAGCACAAGTCTTTTTTTTGTTTAAACCGTGCTATTCTTCTTATAATCTTTTGGCAAGTTTTTGATTTACTTGTTAGATTATTGCATGCCTTGACACTCGGGTATACTGCCAGATTTTGAAACGGAATCTTTTTATCAGATTGACAAGAGAGTATAGGGGCCTAATGAAGGTGTAATCTGGGATTACCATTTTGAACTGTACCTTTTAATCCTACTTCAGAACAAAATATAATGATGAAATGATTGGGCAATATTAGGTTGCAAACAAGCAAAACCTGTAATGTGTGTAAAATTACATCCACGCTCTGGATTGTTTCGCATCCCAGTTTGTCATGCATTGTCTTCCCTCTTGCGAGCATCAGTTTGCTTTTGCAAGATATCCTTCATAACAGGGACCTTTAGTCCTTTGACAATACATTCTGCCAAATAATCATTGCTCCCAGGTTATTGGCTAAAGAAAAAGAAACAGTTTACTGATTGGCTTGGTACCTGTTCAATTATGAGGACTTCAGAAAATTGAGTGTTGAAAGAGAGGCCAACAGCTGGGAAAGGGATTTTATTTTAACCGCAATGGCTGTCAATATAAATCTACGATAGTTATAGCTTATAATAGATTAGAAATCTGTACTTGAGGAACTTGTCGGCATGATAATTAACAGTTTCAGTCCATGACACTCTTATTTTGGTGTAGTTCCAGCCTTCCAGGACTAAACTACGTACGTTTTCAGTAGATTGTTCTCTTTGAAGAAAGTAAGATGCCCAAGTATTCTTTGTTTGTTATGGTCACCCCTAAGGCTATAATCATCCGGTAGTACCTGCTTTCTGCTTTCCTTTAGTTGTAATATTTTTTCCAGTTTTCTTTTGTTTTAATTCATTTGTGAAATGGAAACTTTGCAGGTCACCTTGGAAGTCTCTCCTGCCATCATATTCAATGAACTATTGACCAAAGTTTTCAAAGGTTCATTGTTTAAGATGTCATCTCATCACTGTGGGAACTTCGTTGTCCAATCATTGATTTCTCATGCAAGAAGTGATGATCATGTATGTGCGGTAATATTTTTTTTAGTGTATCAAGTTTGTGTCATTTCATTGATTGTTCACACAATTATGGTTAGATTAGGGTTCTGATGGTTCAATCAGGGTTTTAGTTGGTCTTTATCAGTAAATTATCTCTGCCAAGTCATATCTTTGTCAAATTAGATGCTTGTTGATTTACTCTTTTTGTTACTGTAGCTTTGGATTTTCGATGTATAACTTCGTGTTTTGCATATTAGATGGAGCTAATATGGGAGGAACTTGGTACAAAATTTAAAGATCTTTTTGGAATGGGTAGGTCTGGAGTTGTTGCTTCTCTCCTCGCTGCAAGTCATAGGCTTCATAGCCATGAGCATAAGGTTTGGAATTCCATATTTAACTTGGTTATTTTTTAATGAACTTTTATTACCCCAACTTTGTTCTTGTAGAGTTGGATTGTAGCATATATTTGAAGAAAAAAACATGTTTTTTTTCTTTTGGTTTGCAAATACTTGTATTTTCTTAATGTAGACCGTTTCTTTATTGTTTTTTGGCAGTGTTGTCAAGCTCTTGCTGCAACTTTTTGCATGGAAAACGACCCGCCTAAATGCATAGTACCTCGAATATTATTCCTTGACAACTATTTTTGCTGCAAGGATAAATCCAATTGGAATTGGCCAAACGGAGCTAGGATGCATATAATGGGGTCTTTGATTCTTCAGACAGTTTATAGATTTCCAAGCGTATGTAGCTTTTCTTGCATCTACCTTGCTATATTTTTCTTATCTTACTGTCTAAGTGTGTATGCGATGACATTTTTGGTTCATAATTACCAAGTGTGTACAACATTTCATGATTTCATAATTTTAAAATAGCATGGTCTGTTTGTATTTCATGCTGTTTTTCGTTCTCGCCATGGTTGTCAGTATCCTCTGTGAATGAACATTCTTTAAATTTCTATTCACACTCTAATATAACACCATATATATATTCATTAGTTGGTGGGGAAAATTAAAGACAAAATTACTGGGAAGTGTTCTGTCTTGACCCAAGTCCTACAGCATGCCCATCGCTGCAGTGTTTGTTTACTCTAGCGTATGTATGTCCATTACTGGTGTCCATTGGTAGTAGCTGCGCATATATAAATGGTCACTCCTCCCCTCATCTATTGGATGTGGGATTTGGCATAATACATACGGCTGCATTAGTCATTCACGTGTCAAAATGTTACTAATGCCCATCTCTTTCTACGTTTCATGTGTTATGTTTGCATTCCAAAATCCCAAAAAGTAGAGTAAGAAGCTAGTTATCTCATTTAACTGTGCAAATAATTTGCAGGAGTTCATTCACCCTTACATTTCGAGTATTACATCCTTGGAAGCAGATGCTGCCCTTGAAGTGACGAAGGACTCTGGTGGTGCGAGGGTTATAGAAGCTTTTCTTACTTCAAATGCTTCTGGAAAACAGAAACGCAAATTAGTGGTCAGGTATGCGACTGTGCTTCACTTTTCTAAGTTATTTTGTGCGAATAGCTGTGACGAAAATGCAGTTGCTGGTACATAAGTACCTCGGACTACATCCACACAAATGTATATTTATGTGACAATTGAATTTAGTTTTTGGTTCAGATCCTTATCTTAATTTATCATCCCTTTGTGGAGTACGAAGAATGGCATCAAATGGCCTTGCTTTCTTCTCCGTCTTCATACAATTTAACTTGTTGATGTCCATTTCATTCATAATAAAGTCATCAGGTTTATAAGGTATTGTTCAATCTCATTACATATTAAATTAATCTTGTTGTTTGATTTGGATTACTCTATAGATTTCGAGGACATTTTGGAGAGCTCTCAGTGCACCAGTCAGGTGCATTTACAGTTGAGAAGTGCTTCAATGTGAGCAGCTTATCATTGAGAGAAGCAATTGTATCAGAACTATTAGCTGTGCAAACAGAGCTCTCCAGGACTAAGCAGGGCCCTCATCTCTTGAGGAGACTAGATGTTGAGGGGTATGTTATTCTTGCTTCATTGGTTTTACTTTCTGTTTTTTTTTTTTTTTTTTTATCTGGTGGTAACAACCAGAATCTCTGACAAAATGAGTAACCCTGGAAATTGTTAGCTGAATATGAAACATATTATGAGTATGTCGTGCTCTCTTTTAAAAGAAACTTCAGCAAGAGAGCAAGCCATTCAGGATGATGATTGTGATTCATCTTCTCTTTGCTTCTTTTTGAAAGGTATGCCAAACGACCAGAGCAGTGGAAGTTGAGACAAACGTCAAAAGAATCTACATACAAGGAGTTCTTTGCTGCCTTTGGCCCTACAGAAATAAAACCTCGGAAAAATGATAATATGCTTTCTGATACTCGGCTCAAATCTCAGCAAGAAAAGTTAAAGGACATAAGGAAAGAGATTGATGCTCATCTAGTTTCAGGCTCTCAATCTTTGGTTCACGAAAGTTCAATCAAGAAATTCAAAAAGTCGGGGAAAAAGCGTCACCTAGAGAGAACGGAGCAAAGTGCGAATGATGCTTCCAAAACAAAACACAAGAAGCAGAAACAGTGATAAAAATGATGGTGGGAATCAGTGTGTCATAGCAGGAGAAACTCCAGATAATTATCAAACCTGCAAATCCATCCAAAATCACACAAGGCCTAAGGGAGATGCCTGAAGGATGAAAGCTCGTCAAAATATAGAAGTGGGTGAGTTTGGATGTTAATTTTGTAGTTTTTCTTTTAGTTTCTGGGTTTCTTTTTCTCTTGTTCTTTTGCTGTGAAGTGAATGATAGAGATACATTTTGCTCTTGATTTAGTTGTAATTCAGAAATCTTGTAGTGTTCCCAATTTTGAAGCAAGTTTGATTCAGTGGGAGGGCAACACGCATCTTAAAGTGGTAACGGAAGACTCTAGTATTCACATTTGTAAACTCAGAGGTTACAGACAAGTTTACTTGGGCCCTTGATAAGCGCTATAGGAAAACACAAAATTGGTTGCTTCATAGCATTGGAGTACATACAATACAATGCTTGCACTAAACACCAAAACTAACCCTAGACCAGCAACCTGTCCTGAAATTGAATGAAAGAATTGCAGTTGCTTCCATCTTTATGGCCGCTTGCACCTGGAACATGAACGCCACAGCTGCCTATGCTTGCTAATTCTTGAAAAGTGGGAGTAATTCGGAGTTACTTGTTCTGCGTTGGATTTGCTCTGCTTGGAGGTATATGCCGCAAGCTTGGAGCTAACTGCTTCGAAGTATCCTTCTTAGTGACGTGCAAGTCTTTGACTGCTTTCTCGTCTGGCTGCAGCCCGGCGAGTGTTTCTGAGGATGAAGACTTGCCGGAGAGCACTTGTGGTGAGGGGAGAGGTCGGGCATGGGTTTCACCAGGCCAAGAGTGTAGAGTCAATAAGAGAGTGAGAAGGAAAGCTGCCGTTGCTTTAGAGTGAGCAACCATGGCGACTGATACTGAATCTTTTGAAGTATTCAGATTATGGTGAAGTGAGATTTATATGTGAGTTTGCCTTGTGTTTTAAAATTGAATTTGGAGATCTCAAGCAAGTGGGATCATGTGATTTTCCTTTGACTATTCCGTATTCGAGGACTCTCTCTCTCTCTCTCTCTCTCTGAGTTTCGGGATTAGTTGTTGCAGTTTCAACAAGAGGGGGTCATGTGATCGTGGCACGTGATTATATTTATAAACAAACTGCTTTCGCTTTTTTGGAGCTCCAGAGAAGAAATAAGACTACTCCCATTTAGACTTGTCAAGGTTCCGATTTGATTTGCTCCATCTCTTAGATAAATTATATGACTTGCTTATAATTAAAATTTTATTTAGATTCATACGAATTAGGTTTGAATCGTCGGTCTGATATTCGATTTTTAATTTTTTATGAGTCTTATCATTTTTTCTTTCTGTCTTTCTTATTTTTTTCCCCACTTTAATCATTATAAAATATTATATCATATTACCGAAAAAAAAATTAAGTTTTTTAATTCAAGCCTTAGTGATAAAAACCCATTTTGCAACTAATCTTTCAGTGCCAATCTTTGAAAACTTTGATGAAGGGGGTAGATTCATTTTAGGGAGGTGCTATTTACCGCCCTAAAATTTCTAAAATCGCCTCTAATTTTGACAAAAATATCCTTATTATTTATCGTTCTAAATTTTTTACTTCGCCCCCTTATCATATAATCACTTAATACCTTAAATTTAATATTTATACATTATTCATTCATTCATAAGGATCATAATCGGTCAGAAAATTATTAAAGAAAGAAAATAATTTAAAGGAAAAATGAAAAATTAGGGGCGATAAGTGAAAGAATATTTTAGTAAAAATAGAGGGCGATAATAGAAATTTTGACGGCGGTAAATAGCAACCCAGTTCATTTTATGGGATAGGAAGAGGATGGTCATCCAAGTCTATTATCAGTTCTTGAGTAGTTAGTTAAAGTGAAGGTACCGGGGGCTTTGGTAATTGGGCCGAGTCTGGGAAAGTGTAGGATCCAAAGGAGGAACAAAAAGCATGAGACGTGTTCATTAATCATAGCGCTTTAAATTAATCGATTATTAGTAGTACTATAAAATTAGAGCCGAAGACCGGACTCTTATGGTCCGTAAGCAAGCAGAAATGGCCCAATCTATCTTATAAATGGAAGCGGTGGGACCCGCTTAAAATAAATAGTAACTTCTTCTCAATCATTACTCAATCATCTTCTTCTACATTCATCATTACTCAATTATTTCTCCTATCCTTTTAAGTTTCACTTTATCTTTTATCTTTTTTTCCTTTTTTCTTTTTCCTTTTAAACTTTTATAATTATTTTTTATGATAATTAACATTTATAATTATTATGTAAATTTAT
>JAOWAN010000005.1:547219-558105 GCA_028566635.1 Lobelia cardinalis | reverse complement strand
CACGGGCATTTTCTACGTCGTGCCCTCGGGCTCGGGCACGGACATTAAGTAGTATTAAAAATTTTGAAAATGCCATCCGTGCCCTCGGGCACGGGCATTAACTAGTATTATTATATAATCCGTTACCAACGTCGCTGTCCTCCTGGCTGACACTTTTAAACCTTAGTTTTTTCCACTGATGATCCGAATGTGATTTTGGTCTTCCTCCCTCAGCTTATTTGTAGCTGATCATTTCCTGCAATTTTAGTACGACTCTTGTTTGTTTCTGACTAGTTTTTGATTTGCAAACTATGGGCCTTCCGGAGCGGAAGTTGAGATGTATCCCCATCCCCATGAGAGTTAAGGTCAATTCGATTCCTAACAATAACCTACAACTGTCTCATAGGTGTACCCACAGGTCCAATGTATAGTTTTTCTAGATTTACGAAAAAAAAAAAAAGTAAAAAAATTCTTTTCTTGCCAACTTTTCTTTTTTATTTCTCTCAAAATTTTTGATCACGTCAAATTTTATTGATTTTTTATTTACAACGAGATGCGCTCTAATGCTAATACACATTCCCTGTTTTGAATAAATTACAGGTTCGAATCACATTGGGAATAAGTGAAGAACCACTAACAATCCTCATTTAAAAAAAAAACTCTCATTTTTTTTCATAATCATAATTTATATTTACAAAGTAAATTTATTATATCTAAAAGTTAAGTTAATCATTAATAAGGAT
Organism: Lobelia cardinalis; assembly: GCA_028566635.1. NCBI lineage: Eukaryota > Viridiplantae > Streptophyta > Magnoliopsida > Asterales > Campanulaceae > Lobelia > Lobelia cardinalis. Next base: position 557,383 of record JAOWAN010000005.1, on the reverse strand, counting down.
ACAAGTGTAAAGAAAAAAAAAAATTACATTTATTTATTATTAGATTTTAATTTATAAAGTTTTATCCCTTGATCAATATAATTCATGAGACGGATGAAATAGTTATTTATCAATAATTTTAAGTTATGATTGAGACAATTTTAACTTGGGGAGAGTAATTCAAATGAAAACTTAAAAGGGTAAAATTGATTATATGAAAAAGTGTTTGAAAATACATTTTTTTTTTCACGAAATAAGGGCAAGTTGTATTGAGCGTCTAAGCATTTTTTTTGTTAGAAGTGCTCATTAAGCAAGTGTGTTACATATTTTAGGATGACATGTGAGTTAAATAGAGAAAGGGAGAAAATCGTTTCTTCCATCCCACCAATTTAGGAATCAAAAACGGTTTAAAACCAGCATATTCCATGAAAAATACGGTTTTCATATTCAGTTCAAACAAAATTTCAAAATTATCTCCATCCCATTATTTCCAAAGGAAAAAAATGGTAAAATGAACATTCAGTGGAAAAATCTCATTGATTAGCGATGAGAATTAGAAGTGTTGTTTATGTTCATTTTGTTCAGTACTATTACATTTGATAAATCTACATGTATATTTTATGAATTATTCATGTTCATTTGTTTCATCAAGCTGGATATCCGTAAACTATTAACTTATATTTATATTTAGGTTCACTAACTGTATGCATGGTGTTCATTATGCTAATTCTTAATGTTCATTAGTTCCTTATTCAGATTAATTAATTAATCAAATTCTGTAGTTGCATTATTCATATTCATTATGTAAATTCTTCATGTTCATGTGAGCACTCTACATGTTCATTTTGTACATTATTCGTGTTCGATAATTGTTCTCAACTGATTTCTTTTGCATTATATTCTGATGGGATGCAAAAGCATCAATAACATTGAATTCAATGGTTTGGCCCGAAAGCAATGACTTCAGACCATTTTTGCTTATATATTTATGCATATCCTCTAAATTGCCCTCCATGAAACGTGATTTCCTATAGAAAATATAATTCTTGTTTAAAACGAACATACAAAATATAAGTAATGAACATAAAGAATATTAGTAATGTACATGCATAATTTATCAATAACGCACATACATATAGAATATCAATAATGCACATAAATATACATAAAAACTATAAATAATGCGTATAAAGTATATCAGTAATGCACATACATATATAATATCAAGCAGTACCCAAAATACATGAAGATAGTATTGATCAGGAATCATCAGATCGTTCGGGTAAAATGGTTGCGATTGGAATTGAGGTCCAACGTAACCAAAAGGATGAACATAGGGATAATCTGCCATGGCATAAGGAATGAAGTTGTTCATCTCCATAATTTGATTTGAAGACAAGCAAGAAATTTTCGTGGAGAGAGATGAGAGGAATTCTATTTGTTTGAGAATGGAGATGAAACATGAAATGGATAATATAAACTACAAAATTCATTAAAAAAATTGTTCTTACTCTACCATTGATCTTTTTGCAAGATTAATAGAACGATTTAGGGTTTCAATTTGATTTTGGGTGAAATCGCCTTGTTTCACTGTTGGATTTGTTTATTTTTTAGATTAGGGTTTAGAGTTTGATCATGGGAAGAAATTGTGGAGGATGGGCGAAATTGTAGGAGAAGATTGAGGTGGGTTTTCGATTGTGTGAGATATATTAGGAAAGCATTTTTGTGCCGACTTTGAAAAAAAATTTAAAATCGTGTGTGAAACTTTGGAAGTGGTATAGCACGCGTCTTTCAATCTCTTTGAAATCTGACATTCTTAACAAGGAGTGCATAGACGTTCCATATACTAACTGCGAAATAAGTGAATAAAATCTTGCATTGTGCAAAATTGGCTATATGAAATAGTGAATATTTTTTTTTTCTTTAAACGAAAGAAGTAGGTAAAATCATGTATTATGCGTATTAAAACTTGTTTTCTTTCTGATATAAGACTTTATTGCTAAAACTTTTTAGCATATATCGAAAATGCAGAGTATATAACAAATATCAATAGTGTGCATTGTTATATCAATAGTGTGCATTGTTATATCAATAGTATGCATTATAATATTATGCACTGAATACTCGATTCATATATGTGAAGAATCTATTTTAATACCAAATTATAGAGTTTCATCTAAAATCAATTGATAATAATAAAGAATATAAATAGAGTTACAAAAGAATATATATGTAAAAAGTGCATACAAATCTTATTGATTACATTATTCAATCAAAAAAATTATAGACATACCACTAAGAAAAATTGTATCAATAAAAATACTTCACGTGCTCTTTTAATAATAATAAAAAAATTGTAACGCCTTAATGATGTAATAATGCTCATATGATAAAAAATTGGCAATGTAAGCCAAAAATTGGAAAAGCGGTCTAGGTGGAGTCGATCCATAGGGACAGTGGGAACGAGTCAATTAATGAAGGAGTTTGAAGTAAACCGAGTACATGACATCTCAAATATAATATTGACGCGACGTGCTTTGGTCCGAAAAGAAGAATTGGGGTGGGGGCGGTCATTCGAGACTCAGACGGGCTAGCTGGTGGTTGCGGCGTTCTCTAAATATCAGACAAGAAAATTTGAGTTGAAAGTGGCGGAAGCTAATGGGTTACGGAAAGTCCTGAGTTGGATTAAAGCAGAAGGATTCTCTATAATTGGTTTTGAATTAGATGCTCAGACGGTGGTAATTATATGCAATGAGGGCGAATGTGCAAAACGAATCATTATTTGATGGATTTATTGAGGATTGTCAACATTTGTTACTAGAGGTCATGGATTCCTTTATTTCTTTTGTTAGAAGATGAGCGAATCGGACGACGCATAAATTAGCTCGAGCCTCCATTTCTTTAGCTAATTGTGTTAGTTGGACTGCTACCATTCCTTTAATTTTACATGACGTAATCAGTGTCATTTGATTTCAATAAATCACAAGTTTATTTTACAAATAAATTGGAAAATTCATATAAAATGCTCGAGAAGTTATTTTTACTCGATACCCTCGCACACAAAATTTACTTCAACAAAGCAAGCATAGAAAAAGGTTTATGCGTTGTATTTAAGACTGACTTCGACAAATAAAAATTATATCGAGAGTTTAGGTATTTTTAACAAAAAAATGTCATTTAAAAAAAATTATGAATATTAAAAATATAATATGAATATAATTAATTATATTTATGATTTATAATCTTTATATTAAATTTTTTTTAAAGTGATAATTTTTGATAAGTGTGCCTAGACTCTCGATGGCCGCTTCAACCAAAGGGTCAAAGTGGGTACAAGCGAAACCGTTGAGAGCAAGACTGAGGGGTAAAAATGTCATCTTGTGATAAATCCAACTAACCAACACCACACACACACAGAGTTCGCACGGTCTATAGTGACTATAGCCATCTGTTGTTGGTTAAGAGTAGGACTAGGGGGAGTATTATTATTCGTTATTGGGCTTTTTTTTCTCCTTTTTGCTGGCTTTCGCAATTCCAGAAGTCAGACTCACTGAGCCCAAAATTATATACGTACAAAAATTCAACCGAGAAATGGTCGATTTCCGGAGATCGTCTTACTCGTCCATTTGAGGGTTTTTGGAGATCGCAATTTCTTAATTCCCCGTGAATTTAATCATCCTCCTTTTTGCAATCAGCGTGATTTTGATGTCCTGTAAGTCAATTTGGGCTGACTTTTTTTCGTCTTTTTTTAAAAGTAGATCTCTAGGGTTTTGTTGCAAATTCCATTTTGCTAATTAGGTGTCCTGATTCAGTCGACATGGCTCAATTATGCGGAAATTCCTATTGTTATTGTTATTGCATCAATTTCATGATTAACTTTCCTTGCCTTGCCTAGCAGGTTTTTTTTTTTTTTTTTTAATTTTTTGGGATTACGCGCTTGTTTGGATGTTTGCCTCATTATTCTGTATGTTGTCGGTCCTGATTATAAGGAATTCTCCCTTGTGTTTGATCATCTCTCACAAATAATTTAATGTGAGAAATTTTTATTTAGAACTTCGGTGTATTTGTTTGCCTCTTTACATATACACATGTAATTTTTCTAAAAGAGATAATGTGTGTTCTTTTATTAAACCATTGGCTGTAATTGTTGTTAATTGCTCTTATCGCTGGTTTGAGTTGGTATATATCGGTGGAAATGTATTTAGGAAACATTACTCTAGCTCTCGGACGCTTGTTGAGGACTGTTTTGGACTTGTTGGAGCTTGCTCTAATCTGTTTTCGAGTTTCTGTATCAGAACAATTTAGTCTGCATACTGATGACTCATAATCTTACATTCACATATAGCTTAAATATTTAATAAGCTCTCTAAGTAACCTGATCATGGATTTTTAAGTCTTTCTTTCAGACATTCTACCTTTTGTGTTTCTTTTTTTTTGTTGGATTGAGTGTTGTGGATGTATGGGTGCGGTTTGGCCTAGTTTTTGCTGTGCACTTGGGGGTTGGCACTTCCATGTAGTCATTTATGGGTGGAGTTTGGCCTTGAAATGCTATGGACTTGGGACTTCCCTTAGTCATCAAAGGCTCAAGATGCAGCAAGGTTCCAAAAATCGTACGAACCTACTAACAAGCTCCTCCTAAAGTAAGCCCATACTATACAGAATACCCAACTGGTCTACTTTCTCTGGGGTCTTTTTATAGTAAAAAGTGTGCTGATTATAGCTGTTTGAATTTGTAATGACATGGTCTTGTTCAACTTAGTCTGCAGCTGTTCTAGAAAAACTATAACACAGCCCTGTCCTGATCCTGGAGCCTAGGGGTATGTATATGCGTCTAAAGGAAATTGCTATCCTCCAGAGGCACTTTACCGGAGCTTTGTGCTCACGAGTTCACTGCCTTAGGCATACCCTCTACGACGAAGGACTTTCAGCTTTATGATTCAGTAGTTTTAGAGTTAGTTCTCGTGTTTAAGGGTCCATATGTTTAGTTCAAACAAATTTGAATCTTGTTCAATGACTTTTTCCTCTGAGATGATATGGATCGAAACATGAGATCGGATCTCCTAGCTCTTCATGTCAAACTGTAATTCAATTCACATTATTTTGATTTAGTACTTCATGTATTTTCTCTGTTCTAGGAAATAGTGCTGTAGCCTGTAGATACCTTCTGCATTTCACCCCCCTACACAAAAGGAAACAAATCACAGATTCACAGTTGTTTTAAGTTTATCTTTTATGAATTTATTGAAGATTTAAGTTTCCGAGGTAATAAATCAATTGGCTTTTATGTTTACCAGCCAGCAAATTTCTACTGTAGTGAGCGACAACCAGTCCAGGATATTTCTCGTATAACTAAAAGCTGAGGAATGGCTGAGAAAGCATGTGTAAAGCGACTACAGAAGGAATATAGAGCACTTTGTAAAGTATGTCATCTTCTTGTCCGATGATAATTATTTGGTCTTCAGATTTCTGTTTTGGGTAGAGTGCTATTACACTTTTCCCTTTTGTTATTCCAATTCAATGTTTTAATCATAACCCTTTATTTTGTTGAACTCCTCTGCCATGGGATATGCATGCTGGTGATGAAACTGGCATTCTGTATACTTAATTTGTTGTGTGAATTCTACAGATTAGTACCCTATAGCATTACAGCTATTCTCTTTCAATTTTATTAGCTTATAATTTGCAATAATCCTTTGAGCATCAATTTATTTGTTTGATTTTGCTAGTATTATATTGTACCATGAAATCTGCACTCTTTCTATGCGGAAACAGTGTGAATAGAGTTTTGGAGGATGTGATGGATCACGTTTTGTGAAGTGCTCCATGGCATTCCAGAAATTACTATCATGGACGCACCTATTATTGTGAATGACAGTATTTCCTATGCATTTACAGGAACCTGTTTCCCATATCGTAGCTCGACCTTCCCCAAGTGACATTCTTGAGTGGCGTAAGTTACTTCTTAATCATTGTTTGCCCTATTATGTTAGTAGAATATGGCATGGGAATAGTCTCCAATTTTTAATACACTGAATTCTGAACCAACATGTGGTCTTTCTATCTCCTTCAAGGTGTCTATTGTGAATCAAGTTTTCATGTTTTTTCTGTAATCTGCGATGCCAAAATAGTTAAGCGTCTTAATAAGATCCTAGCAGAAATGTTTTAGATGGACTTCCTTTGTGTTATAGAATTTCTTCATCAATTATACGTTGACTTGTGAGTTTTGACACCGTGCAAAATTTTGCCTTTTTCTCTTCTCTTTGTTATATGCCTTCTCGGTCCGGTATTTCGTAATGTCAAAAGATTTCATCATCTTCTTTTTATGCTTATATTTCATATATTAATTAAATCCTGTAACTGCTACTGCAGTACTGCATGCATGCTACAAATGGTAAACTTTTAGTTGCTAATGGTTGAAGAAGACTAAGGCTTGGGTCCAGGGGTGGGGGCGGCCGCCCGTCCCACGGCAAAAAATTCTTCATTGGGTGTCCCGATTTTCGACGTTTCAACCCCTAAAAAAATTTTCGTTTGTCCTAAACCTAATTTCTAATGTATTGAATTTATGTTACTTGTCCTAATTTTTAATTTTTGCGAATTTATATCATTGAATTTTTGTTGTTTTGATGTGGAGTGGAAACATTTTTGAAGTTGGATGAAACATTTTTGTGTTCATTTACTACGAAATAAGCGTTTTCAAGATATTGCTACTCCCGCTCTGATCCGGAAAAAAAAAAAATTTCGGGGGCAGCCCCGTACAATTTGGCCCCCTCCTCGAAAGAATCCTGCCTCCGCCACTTCTTGGGTCACCAAGATGATATGATATGATGCTTGATTTTTGATTTTTACTAGCTCCCAGCCTCTCACCACTCTCTCTCTCTCTCTCTCTCTCTCTCTCTCTCTCTTACTTTTTCACTTTAATCATTACAAAATATCATATCATACCACTACATAATGTTGCTTCGATGATCACAGACATTTTCAAAAGCAGTTCACCGTTATGCTTTTTGATGATAAGTCCTTCCTCGAGATATCACAAAGCAACATTATTTTCATGTTATCATTAGTTTCAACTCCTCTGAATATTTGTTCATCAATAGGCTATCTTATGAAAATGACTATCAACTGATGAGTGTGGTTGTCTGTTTGCAATATTTTGAACTACTTTTCCTCAGCTTTCAAAGAATGTCTGCATTACATCTTACTATAGCGCCATGGCATTCGTAATATGTTACACTGGAGTTATGGTCTGCTGCAACACACTCTTTAGCTTGTCTTGTGATTTTTATTCTGTGGATTTCTTGTTTCAGATTATGTGCTGGAGGGAAGCCAAGGAACACCGTTTGCAGGTTTGTTATTTCATGACTGGATCATGGCTTCTTGCTTAGTGCATGTTTACCACAACCACTTATTTGCATTGAGAATACTAATTTGATTCGTGCTGATTATTAATTCAAGGTGGATATTATTATGGAAAGATCAAATTCCCCCCGGAGTATCCATTCAAACCTCCAGGAATCAGGTATTACGTTCTGACCATTAAAAAAGATTGATTCTTCTGGCATCAGCAACTGCGTTGGTTTGAATGCCGTCAACATGCTTTCATTTAAACTGTGTTTTCTGTTTCATGCAGCATGACTACTCCCAATGGGCGGTTTATGACTCAAAAGAAACTTTGTTTATCTATGAGTGATTGTAAGTTTGTAGAAATTGGTGAATTATTTACTGTACTATTTATTCCAAGAACTGATTCTATCTTCTTACTGTTTTCCAGTTCATCCTGAAACTTGGAACCCTATGTGGTCCGTGTCAAGGTAGCTTGCGATTAATGACAAAACGAGCTGCACATCTATTGAGGAAATTGCTGGCTTTTATCATGCTGACTTTTTCCATTCCTTTTTTCTTTCTATGCAGTATCCTTACAGGGCTCCTCTCCTTCATGGTGAGTTATAGTGGCTTGTAATACGTAAATGTTTTGACTCTGATTGATACAATAGTAGCTGCCCTCTTGCTTGCTTTGAAAACTATCTTGTTTTGTACGAGATGTGTTTACGAAGCTGAAGCTTTTGATACTAACTGGATGCTCTAAAGTTTCACTTTGCGTGGTGCAGAAAACATATAAGGAGCATGCAGATTTTTAAGGGGATTCTTTTTTTTTCCTCCTTGAATTTGCTTGTGGTGTTAATTATTGAATCTTGTTGCACTAAAATATAGGAAAATCCATTTGATTAGTGTTTGGGTTGGATTGCCCTATGGCTATTCAATTGGCTGCAACATGGGGAGAATGTTTAATGGGACAATGTATCGCAAACCTATTTCGGAAATTGACATTCTATAGTTAACATCAAACATTATATCTATTCCTAAAGCATGCGCTTCGTTATGATGCCCCCTCTTGCTGCCTCTCTGCAGATGGACACCAGTCCTACCACGGGTAGTGTTAATTCTACTATTGAGGAAAAGCAACGCCTTGCCAAGTCCTCTCTTGCATTCAACTGTAAGAAGTAAGTCCTATTACCCTACTCATTTTTCTCTCTTTTACACCGTTCTAAATCTTTGTGTGGTTGATTTCGGGTGCAACCAACTGGAGGATTCTGTAAATATAATTTTCTTTGTTTTGCATTTTCTTCGGATTTCGAATCAATATCTTCTGTTTGATTTTTTCGTCTTTTATCCATAATGCAGCACAACGTTCAGGAAAATGTTCCCAGAGTACGTGGAGAAGTACGAGCAGCAGCAACTTGCCAAACAGCCCGTTGCAGAGCAGTCATCATCAGCAGCTCCAAGGCAACAAGAAAATTCCACACCCTTGTTGGACAAAAATGGTAGTTTGAATAAAGAGGAACTGAACAGAGCAGAAGCCCCAAAAGAGGTGAAGCAGCACAGGAAACACCCATTTCCTACATGGATGCTGCTGTTAATAGTTTCCTTTGTTGGCATCGTAATGGCCTTGCCTCTGCTTCAACTTTGATGCATTTGACCGTACAAAAGGAAAGAAGAAAACCCATCTTTTGGGAATGGTGCTGAACAAAAAGAATGGGCTATCTATTTAACAAGTGTGGTAGAGGTGGTGGGTAAATGGTAATATAGAGGATCAATTGGATCTCAAGATGGATGTGATTCTCTTTGTAACTCTTTAACTGTTCAGAATTTTGTTTGCCTACACATTACATGCTTGTGATGTTAAACTTGATCAAAAGTTTATATTGGTAATCTTCCATTGTAAAATTTACCTATTCCTTCTTCTTTGCTATGGACGTAAGTTTGATCTCCAAATTGTGTACCAGTGCTTGTGTAATGAGCAACGCGGGGAGCAAATTTTCCACAAATTTCAGTTACCATGTTCCTCCCATTTGATTTTTCAAGAGAGCTACAAGACAGAGATCCAATGGTGTCTTCCTCGACTCTGCCACCTTATAAGCCGGCCCTGACTACGACTTCCCGCACTACCATATTAGTAATATATAATCTTTAAACAGTGTTCAATTAAAGCAGCACCTCCTGAGGGGACTGGGAATGAGGGTCCCGGAACATGCGGCATAAATAATGCCATCTTTCTTGAATCTTTGGTCAGTTCTCATTATGGCGCTGTTTCTTTGTTTTTACACTTTTAATTGATTTCAACCGTCTTTTTTATACATTAGCGACAAGCCGCTGCTTGGGCTAATTTTGGGGGGCTTAAGTAAAGCCAAAAAGTTCAGGCTGTTGATGGCGGCAGTCCTTCCAAGGTTAATCTGTCAAGATCATGTCTTGGAATTGTTCTCAATTTAGGTATATGCAGTTATGATGCGTGTCTGATTTTTTCACCAAACTATCCTTTCTTCCGGTATATAGAAGAAGTCAGTTTCCGTTTCGGCCAATCAAACATCGTCTCCTTACTCTTCTTGATTTGATCCCAAGCTCCCACGTACAACTCCTTTGTGAAAGGAAGAACAATCAAGGGGTTGGAGAAAAATAGTTCCTTTTCTGCTTCTTGTACGTTGGGCTAGCATCCTTTCTACTCGACTTGGTAAGAAATTCATTCTGAATTCTCAAACACGATTGAATGAAATTTTTTTGTCTTGTTGTTTTCCATTTTGTGATTGTATTGAAGAATGGATTTGGTTGTTGATAAGTGTATTTTATATACTTATTTATGGCTCTTTTTCATGCATAAGTAATGCTAATTTCAAGTATTTTATTGTAGTT
>JAOWAN010000005.1:532261-547119 GCA_028566635.1 Lobelia cardinalis | reverse complement strand
AAATTGCGAACTTTTGAACGTGGGGGCCTAAATTGCGAAAACAGGTAAACATTGGGGCCTAAAACACAATAAACCCTTAAAATATATATAAACTACTTACCATTCTCCTTCATTGTCCGGAGATACGAACCGACTTTTAGGAAAGAAAAACGGAGACAGCAACAGTAGGCGAAAAAAAAGGAGGAAAAAGAAGGAAAAATCTTCAAAAAATTTCAGAAAATTCATGGATACTCTTAATTTTAAACAGGTAATATTTCTACCGTTTATTTTCCTTCGTAAATGTTTTGATATAATTTTTATAATATTCAGAAATAAAAATTTTGGATCCCTATTTCTATAAGTTATGTCAAAATTAGCTTTGAAGCCCTAATAACATTCATTGAAGCCGTAGGATAACGTAAATATTAGTTTGAGATCAATCGAGATGACATTTGAATTGATGGGAATTTAGGAAATATCTTGATTTCAGAAATGGTTGAATTTTAGGACGAAAATTAATAAATTCCTATTTTTATAATCTATAAATTAGCCATATTAATCGTCGAAACTTGAAATGATGATAATTTATTCATTTTTAATCCGATTGAAATGATTTAAAAGCCTATTTTGAATAGTTTTTCGTATGGAATCTAAAAATGATGAAATCGGGAAAAATGAATTATGAATATAACTTATCATAATTAAGAAATCGATATATGTTCTACGTATTAGGGTTACTTCCTGCATTATATATTTGTGTGACATGTTATTTATAAAGTGTCATTTGAATTTGTTAGATTAAGCAGTGCATTTGGAAGTTTTCTGGATTCTTTGAAATTAAGGTAAGGGGTTCTTGTCAACCTAGTAACATTTGCCTTCTTTGTTATCGAATTTCTTCGATCAGTTGCATCTTGTATGGTGCTATCTTATTGTGGTCCGTGTGATTGAGATCTATTGATGAGTTATGTTTATTTGTTATGGTTCAACCGATAGAACCTATTTGACGACTTTGTATTCCGTCATGTACACTTTGAGCTTATTTGAACTATTTAAACTTTTCTCGACCGAAAAGAATGCCAGTATCGGGCTGATGATTTGCGGGCTCTCATAGTCGATGTGTCATCTGCAGTGATGCATCGGCGAAGAACTTGTTAAATTTGAGTGGTGATCTTTGATTGATCTGGAATGGAAAACAGATGTTTATATTTTCTGTTTGAACTATTGTTATCTCTATCGTTGTTGGAAAGGGAATTAGGATTTTATACACTTAATCTACCCCTGTTGGCAAGTTCTTTACTGGGTTATGTATGTTCACCCCTATTTCCTTTCCTCTCTATTTCTTTTTTTTTTACAGGTAATCATGAATAGTCGACACAGTGACTCTAATTGGTGTTAATAGTTTTTTGATCCGTCCTTAAAAACCCTGAAAGTTGAATCTTTTATTGTTTGTTTTGTAAACTACTATTATAATGGGGTTACGACACATTGTGATATATGTATCGTATAATAGTTAATTGTGGTGGCATGCATGTTTGTAGTTAATTTGTTCTGTATAGTAGTTTGATTTGTAACAAGTTAGATTAGAGCTCTGATATATTTGAGCTAGATCTTATGTACATCATAATTTATTTTCTATTATAAAAAAATAATTAATATTTTAATTTAAAATTGTAACAAGTTAAGATTAAGCCCTTCTTATAGTTATATACAGGGAACCAAATGTTAAGGGAACCAATAAATTACCAAAATATCCATTTATATATTTTTTTTTGAGTGGTGCTAAATACCGCCCATTCTAAAATTCATCCTCCTCATCCCTTACCAAAAGCCCTAATTTCCTTTTTCCTTCTCTCTTTTCCTACCCAGCCATTGTTTTAATGGAAGCAACTCCAAAGCTTCAGAGGCCAGAACTTGGTTACGGCAACCCAAAAGCCATTTGCTTATGCAGACCGAAAACGATAATATGCCCATAGGCAGCTTCATTATCATTTAATTTAAGATGCCAATTAAGCTTCATAGTTTTGTTCTAAAATCTTGAATTTTGTTGAATCCATTCGGATATAGTTATATACAGGGAACTAAATGTTAATGAAACCAAATCTGAATAGTGAGTTTTCCGACCAGCTACATAGTGCTTTATAGCAAGGGCAATGTTGGAATTATGTAGTTCCCTGTATATAACGTTCCCTGTATTTAGTATTTGCCTTTTCATTACGAGGGATGTCGAGACTCCGTAAGCGCGCCCTACAAAATATCAGAAAAAATGAAATGAAGCAGTGAAGTGAGGGCAGTATAAAATTACGGACACAGAATTATCACCATATCATTATCCTCCTTCCTCCCTCCCTCCCTTCTTTTCATTTCCTTGGCCTCTCTCTCTCTCTCTCTCTCTCTCTCTCTCGTGGTTCGGCGCCCCAAATCCCTTTTCCGAAACCTGTGTATTTTATCTTATCTATTTCGCCGCTACCAGTTTTTCGGCCGGAGCTGCTACGGATACCTAACGCGGAGATGGAGTTTCTGAAGTTGTCACTCCCTCTTTCTTAATCCTCTTACCCGTCTGATTTTTGGCTTCTGACTGAATGACCTCTCCATGCCTTTATTAGGTAACTTGTATTTCACCTCCTCCTTCTTTTATTTATTTTTATTTATTTTTGTGATTTGTTCGTCTCCTCCTCTACTCGAATTGCAGTAATTATATTATATACCTTGTTTTTGATATGACTCCCTCCTGTCCGACCGAACTTTTCACTTTAACGTAATTAGGAAATACTGTGTATTGTAGTTTTAATATGCAGTAGTGTTGTTGAACCGCTTATATTTGTTTAAATCTTTGCTCAAAACTGCGTTCAAAAACTTGAGGAACAAAATTCAAGACGGTAAACTCTTTCTAATGGAACGGAGGTAGCAAAATGGAATTGGATTTAGATGTTTTCTACGTGCTGTTACTACTTCCTTCTATCACGAGTCAACCCTCTGATGGTTGTGCCTATATTGGTGCAGACATTGCTACTGCACAGCCTTCTCTCTCGAATTATCTATTTTCGCGTAGGTTTCAAACTGTCTATCATGGTACATTTGCAATTGGTGGTGATACCACAACCTTTGGGAGATATTTCCGAGTCCCCAATAAAGCCAAAAACCTCAGGAGAACTGAGCGGCGATGTGGTGGACTTATAGTTAAGGCGGTTGCCACTGTTGAACCTAGGTGTTCCATCCGGAGAAATGGAAATCTGCACCTGGCATTTGATTCCGCTACTAGTCCCCCACTGGCTGAGACTCAATCCTCTACCGAAGACTCTGCAGATTTGGACCAGAAAGAGCAATTGAGACGGAAGAGGATCTCCAAAGCCAATTCTGGGAAACGGCCTTGGAATAAAGGCCGGCAGCACAGTGCAGGTATACTCTTCAGCAATCTTTTCCCAGACTCCGAAGTTGATTGATTGCTTTTATTGAGCAGCATCATTGGTAATGTGCTATTAAATTTGCTGACAGAGTTTCCAATTGTTTGCAGAAACCCGACAACGTATCAGAGAGAGAACCAGGCTTGCGATGCAGGACCCTAAGGTGATGTCATGTAAGAATAATTTATGTAAAAGTTTTTAATAACTTGACAAAATTGTGTGTTCTGGCTCCTTTATCGTCAGAGTTTTAATGTCTTTTTTTGTGTACATAGTTTTACCATTTTATTAATGAAAGAAGTTCCAGTGAAGCTGTGTGCTTACTTCAGAATGAAAGACAAGTGTTGTGGTTATGAGTGTGTGTGTGTGTGTGTGTGTGTGTGTGTGTGTTTGCTGTTTTGGTTATTTTATAGGGTTTCTTTTAGTGGGAGGGAGAGGCTGTGGTAAGGTGGGAGCATCAGACCCATCTTTCTGCCTCTTCGAGATTTACTTGAAATCGGACCTATCTATCATTGGACATGATCTTCTGCCTTCTTGCGTATTCCTAGACATCCGATGTATCTATGTGATTATGCTGCTCATGATTGAGCTGAACATTTTCTATGTTACACCAAACTGCAAGGTGTGGTATAGTGATCCCAGAAGGGAAGTCACAGGAAGAGTTACTCACTGTTGGATCATGGGATTGGTGTTTAACATGAATTTGAAGAAACTCAGATGTAGTACATGATACCAGGCAAAACTGCGACTGAGAGGAGAGTTATTTCAAACATCTTTGAGATGCGATTTGTCTTTATTGATCCCAAACACATTTAGCCTGGAGTTATTCTCTAGTGGATTTTGATAGAATTAAAGATCTTGTTAATTTGGCATCCCCTGCTTTTGAATAATTTTGTTAGAACTGATTGATGGCCAAGTAGCCAACACTTTCTTTACATGAAATTTAGATTGTACTTCTATTTTTATTATTGACAAGCCCAATACTTGCAGGTCAAGATGAAGTTAGTTAAACTCGGTCATGCTCAAAGGTGGGTTTCATTTTCTTCTATAATTTTTATAGGCTTATATTCTTTTTATGTGTGTTTGTTGTCTTCTTGTCACTACGTAAGAGTTCATACTGGAGCAAAGAGTTAAACCCTTGCAGCCACATCAACATATATAAGTTTGACTCATTGCTCTGTGGAAAAGTCTTAGGCTGTCTACTCTTTACCGTGTGATGATATCTTAGTCTGTTGGTGATATTGCTGCATTTAAATTTGCTTGAATTTTGGGAATAACCGATGTCATTTACTTTAGCCTTAATGCATTTGTTTGGAAATGTCATATTGCTATCATGTGAAAACTATCTAAAGTCAACTCTAAGTCCAGGAAGAGCTATTTTCGTTATTCTCTCGAGCTTTAACAATTATAATGTTCTTTATAGATTGAATCTTGGTTAGATGTTGAGACTTGAGCGTATCACTGATAAACATGAATCGAACTAATTGGAAAAGTTATGGTACCTTTCTGTTATCCTTGTGGGTTTGTTTTCTTCAATCATGGATACATTGTTTCTCTTTCTACTTATCAAAGAATTAAAAAAATTCCAATTTACCTCCGATCTCAACTCCAAAAATTTCAGCTCTCCTATTTCGATATCAACTCGCCCATGTCATTATTTAAAACTAGCTACAGGCATCGTTTCTTAGCTGTCCATTTTTACTAATTATGCAGCGCAGAGACGAGGATTAAGATTGGGAAGGGGGTGCGTATGAGGTGGCAGAGACGGTATAAGAAGAGGATACTTCAAGAGACCATCTGTTATGAGTGGGAGAACTTGATCGCAGAAGCTTCTAGAATGGGCTTTAACGGTGAGGAGGAGCTGCAGTGGAACAGCTATGAGATCCTGGATGAAGAACTTGAGCAGGAGTGGGTGGAGAGTGTTGAACAAAGAAAAAATGTTCGTGCTCCAAATAGTAGCAAGAGAGCACCTAAGTCACTTGAGCAAAGAAGGAAAATTTCAGAGGCAATACATGCCAAGTGGGCTGATCCTGTAAGCTTTTTCAATTTGCTCGTCAAAACGGTTGCACATTTATGATTTTAAATCTTCATGCTGCATCATCCACTATTGTACTTCTTTTGTCCCAAAATGTTTCTTCTTTTTACCATTTTGGTATGTCCCTAAGTTTATTTCATCCAATTGTGTATAACATATGCTGAGCAAGAAAAAAATTGTTGATAAATAGATGACACCCTTACCTTGTGAGATGGTAGTAGTAGTTAGGAAAGTTGAATTGACACCACTAAAAGGTAAGTGGGTGGAATCGAAGGAATTGCATACTGAACTGATGGCTTTCTTTAAACTCATGGAAAGAGGACTATTTGTTTTGAGATGGAGGGAGCCTGAAATTCTGGAAACTCTGGATTCTAGTAGTATGTATGAATATAATGTTCGAAAGCAACTGCACGATATAATATCCAATGCTTTCCACAATTCTGCAAAGGTTGGTTTATGACATTTGATGGAGTGCTTCTTTATTTCTTGCTCTAGGCATACCGTGATCGAGTGTCGTCTGGCATGTCTAGATACCATGGCTCAAGTGCTGGCGTTCAAAAAGAAAAGAGAAGTGTAACTATAGACAAACAGCCCAAGAGAACTACTCCCACAAAGAAGGATCATGCTGCTTTGAATGTGATCAAAAGCCAGAAGCAATGGCCTAAGATGGGGAGAAGAAAAGGACCAGAATACAAGGATCCATTGGCTAGTTCCAAGTTGGAGATGCTTAAAGCTATCAGAGCCCAGAGAGCGGCTGCACAAAGCACAAAAAGTGAAGCTGTCAGAAGAGCAAAGTAAGTTCATCTTTAAGCACTTGTGCTCTGAAATGGTGAAACAAAAAGCAACATCGTCGGAAGCATTTAAAGATAAAATGAGCATGTCTCTTCTCCGTGGCTTCAATTTTTGTAACGTATTGCAATTGGTGATTTACAAATTCTAGTTAGGAATTTAGAGTTCATACAATTTTCACTTATATAAGAAATATTTTACTGCACAGGCTTTTGATTGGGGAAGCTGAAAAGGCTGCGGAGGCCTTAGAGGTAGCTGCTGCAGTAAGTCCTCTTGCCCAAGCTTCTCTAATTGAGACCAGGAAGCTCATAGCTGAAGCAATTGAATCTATAGGATCCATCGATCCAGCATATCTGCATTCTCATGTGATTCGTGAGTCCTCTCCCTCAACCTCAATGGGGCCAGTAAACTATGTAGAGGAGGAACCAGAATGTGAACTTGAAGGTCCAACCCAAACAGGTCACCAAGTGGTAAATGGTTTTAGAACCTTGGAATCAAGGGATGCCGACTTTATGGATCTTGGTTTTGGGAAAATCAATTTGCAGGATTTACTCGATACTGATGATGAGGATAATGATGATGACCTTGAGACAAGATCCACTGATTTTGATTTGGTTAAGCTAGAGTTAGACTATATGATAAACCATGACTATTTGACAAAGCAAGAAGGTAATGCTGAACCAAATGGAAGCAACCAAGTTGAAAGCATGCATCCCTCACCAGTAAACCCAGAGCAAGTTGGTAATCTTAAACCAAATGGGAGGGACCAACATGAAAGCTTGCTGCACCGTCAAGAGCGAGCTCCGTCTGAGGAAGAAGAAAGGCAACCTAGCAGGCCCCCAAAAATAAAAAAATGGGTACGTGGGAAACTGGTTGAAGTGGGAGAGGAGACTAGCTAGAGGTTAGAGTAATTCAGTCTCCCATATTTTCAGATGTTGAAGCTCATAGAGAATATATCAAGTAGTATTTGTTTTTGATCACATGGACAAACATACCACTATGACTACGTTGTAGGCGTGTACCGAAGTAGTTTAGTATTTTTGGTGGGAAATGTACGAATTGCATTATCGCGTAGGAGCCTCAACTAGGAGATGGGTTCTGGCTGCCTTATATTAATATTAAGGTATATGTTGGTTTGCCCAAAGCACAAGTCCTCAACTGATGCTTGAAATCTGTCTGAAATGTTACTGAACTTGGCATATGATACAGAAGGATTGGAAATATAAATATGGAGCCGAGGCTCTCATTCATGAAAATTCCATGGTATCTTGATTACAAGGCTTGGCTCAGCTGGAGCCGCTACTACGTCTAAGAGCTAGCCGTATAACCAGGGGAATCAGTCTCAGTGGGAGGCTTCTCCGGGTTGTCAAGATGGGAATCAGCAGTTTGTTCTACGTCTTGCCGTTTCTTGTCTTTCTCTTGCTTGCTTTCGTTGATCTCCTTTTCCACTTTCTCTTTCTGTGTGACAAGATTATCAAATCAACAGAGAAAGAAACATGCATGTTCAAAAATGGAATTGGTTAAGCTTCTTCCTTTTGGCTCAAACATAGCACATAAGAGAGTAATGTATAGGCCTTGACTTGCGTACATCGGATAGGACATGGGTAAGCGGCTGCCTAGCGCCGTGCACGGCGGCACGACTGGATGTCTTGCCAGCAAACAAGGCTGCCTGGACGTTCCGAGCCCCCTTGATTTTGCTGGCTAAATTACTGCCCTGATCATGAATCCTCCCAATACCTGAAGCACAAATCTTCATCTTCTTAATTAATAAGTTAACCATATAAGGCTTTGTTTGTCCTCCCTTGTTCTTGGTAGGTTTCAGTTTTCCGAGAGCCCTAGTGTGTATATATATACAGAGAGAGAGAGAGAGAGAGAGAGGGGGGGGGAGATGTAATTCATGCGGTGTAGATGCGTGGGCTTTTCTGGTGGCAACATGTGTGTTTTTGGCCCACTCACCCACCTGTATACAAATAAAAGAGGCACCGTCATCACCCTCTCATCCTATCCTTGTACCAAAGTGCATATGCTAGTAATACTACATACAGTGCACCAAAAGGATTGTTTGTTTGCATTAAACCATTTTATGGAAGCGAAGTACGAGAGGAGAGAGCAGGAAGAGGAAGCTAAGAGCGGCAAGGAGGGGGGGAGGAGGACAGCAACAGCATCGGATCCGATGGCCAAGGCTAAGCAGGTGATACGTGAATCAATCACCTCCGGTGGCGAAAAGGATGGGACAACCGCCGGTGGTGGTGGTGCCAAATCCATGGCAAAAGAACCTGATGACATTCTGGTTTACTCCAGATCCGTTCACAAAGTGGATTCTTCCCTCGAGTAGTCAGTAGTGTGTAACTAGTTCATTCTCTAATTCCCTGACCTGAACCACCATTTATCATGCATGTAACTATATCTTGGCCTAAATTGGTGTGTGTGTGTGTGTGTGTGTGTGGTGGTGGTGGTGGGGAGGGGCATATACCATCCGGCTACTTGTTACTGTAATTTTCTTTCTTCAATAAACAAATGAAGTTCATATTTATCATCTCTCTCTGCTACATAATACTCCTATTACTTTGCGTAATTGGTAGTATAATAATGCTAGCTACACACAGCTGAATGATATTTTCCTAGCTTCGTGTCATTTTATTTCAAGTGTTTTATTTCTTCAGTTTCATTTAAGTGTGTATTTTATTTCATTTTAAGTGTCTATAATAATGTATATCATTTCAAGTGTTTATGAGTTGAGCAATTTTACAGCGAGTTACAAAGAGAAGTGTAAAAATAATTATGTAAAACATTTTTTTTTTTGTGATGTAATTTTTTTAAGCGATAGAGTTCATAATTATTTTGATTAAATTATATATTAAGTTAATAAAATTTTGTATGTTTTTTATGTAATGTTTATAATAATGATATATTTTGAGAGAAAAATATTAAATATTAAATATGAAATATTTAAAATAAAACGATATTTGAGGACTCAAATATATATATGGAATATTTAAAGTGAAGCGAAAGGTGTATAAGGTTAACAACAAGAAATTTTTTCTATAATCATATTAGATTGATTACATGAAATTTCCTTTTTGTCATTTAACCCATTCAAATGACGGCATAAAAAGAAGTCGTTTTAACATGTAATGAATCATATTAAAAGATAAATTTTATCTACATTATATATAGACTATGTTTCCTTTGTCCTTTTGCAATTAAGAAGTATAATAATCTTTTTAGACAGTTGTTTTTGTGACATTTAAACATTTGTTATTTATTATAATGGAAAGTTAAATTTTTTTATGATAATCAACTCTTAAATAAATATTAGTAATGGTTGATGAAAATCGAGCCAACCATGAACCAGCCCAACCATTCAATTCAGGCCGGGAGCGAAGAAGCGCAAAACTCTAAGGTGGGCCGGGTCATCAAGTAAGGGAATGGAATGTATTGGGCTTAGTGATGTGACAAGACTCCATTTTCCCCTCACCGACGACGACGGGATCAATAATATCTCACATCAAAATTACCATACTTCACACCCTTCCCTTTCCCTCTCTCTCTCTCTCTCTCTCTCTCTCTCTCACACACACACACACAGTTGTTGGTGCGATTATGATGAATGATGATCTGTCTCAACTAATCAACAGACTTTAACCACTCCTCCTCCTCCTCCTCCTCCTCTCCATCTCCCACCTACCAGATCGTCCCCTTCCCTTCCCACCATTTTCACACACTCCCACTCACACACTTCCAAAATTTACAGTCTCGTCGATACAGGGAAGAGCGAATTTGAGATAAGACTTTGAATCACTGTTGCATTTTCGAATCCATCAATCCCTACTGACTAGTTCGTAGTGATAATGGAGAGAGAATCCTCCGACGAAGAAGACGATCGCCATAACCTAATTGGCAACGACACTTCCTCCCGCAACTCTCCCCGCCGTTCAACATTCCATGTTGAGGAATTCAAGTCCACTAGAATTCCGCATCGTCCTCGCATCTTCACTCTCAATAAGAGGTACCTCCTCGCCATTTTCCTCCCACTTTTTATCCTTATTCTTTATTTCACCACCGATTTTAAATCCCTATTCCAAACTAGTAGTAGTTTTTCCTACTTCAAATCCGACTCCGTTTCCCTTAACCGCATGCGCGAGGACGAATTGCACGCTTTGTATCTCTTGAGACAGCAGCAACTAGGGCTTTTCAAATTATGGAACCACACTACTTTCAATTCTTCTTCTCTTCCTCCTAACTCTGTAAATTATTCTTCTTCTTCGTCATTTGAAGATCTTAAGTCCGCACTTCTTAATCAAATTTCCTTAAATAAACAAATTCAGCAAGCTTTGCTGTCGTCTCATCAGTTGGGAAATGATGTTTTTGATTCAGCTGATGGTAATGTTACGGACCCCAGTCTTTCTGGTCTCAATAGGTGCCGAAAGGTTGATGCTAACTTATCTGAGCATAGAACTATTGAGTGGAAGCCTAGAAAGGATAAGTACTTGTTTGCTATTTGTGTTTCGGGGCAAATGTCCAACCATTTGATCTGCTTAGAGAAACACATGTTCTTTGCAGCTGTGCTTAACCGCGTTTTAGTTATTCCAAGTGCCAAGGTTGATTACGAGTTCAATCGTGTGTTGGATATCGACCACATTAACAAATGCTTGGGAAGAAATGTTGTTTTCACGTTTGAAGAGTTTGCCGAGGCTAAAAAGAATCACTTGCACTTAGACAAGGTCATTTGTTATTTTTCATTGCCTCAGCCTTGTTTTGTGGATGATGATCATGTCAAGAAGTTGAAATCTTTGGGTCTTTCGATGAGTAAGTTGGAGCCTGCTTGGGTTGAGGATGTTAAGAAGCCGAAGGAAAGAACAGTTCAGGATGTAATTGACAAGTTTTCCTCCGACGATGATGTCATAGCAATTGGCGATGTATTCTTTGCCGATGTGGAGAAAGAGTGGGTGATGCAACCGGGTGGTCCTATTGCACACAAATGTAAGACTCTCGTTGAGCCAAGCCATTTTATCTTGCTTACGGCCCAGCGTTTCATCCAAACTTTTTTGGGAGAGAGCTTCATAGCTCTACATTTCCGGCGGCATGGCTTCTTAAAATTTTGGTATGCTTCTTGTTTTCTCATTCAGTGTTGATGTTGAACAGTTTGAACCAAGTTCCATGTCTTACGCAGTCAAGTTAACCGCTACTTATCATGCTTTATTCAATATAATAATCATCATCTGGGTGGAACTGCAACTCTTTTTCGATTAATTTATAACAAAATTACCAATGTTCATGTTTCATGATTAGTTTGAGGGTATGAAAATTAGGAAAAGTGAATGACTTAGTTTCGGAAGACGGTACATAGTTCGTGTATTAGCAATGCAGTACTTGGCCCCTCTGTCCTACCTTCTAGGCTTGAGTATCTTTTGGCTGAGTGATTATACTAAAAAAAAAAAACAATTTAAAATTTTCTTTTACTAAACTGTAGCAGAAAGTAGTTTTTTTTTTTTGTGTCTGTGTGTGTAGTTGGCTATGGTCATTTCTTCGGGGAATGATATATATTTCTGCCTTCCGTCATTATTTGCGTTGTTCATCATTCTTCATTGATTTGTAGATCTGAATAGTCTAGAGTGCACAGTAGAATAAGCGTAGTTCCCATTCGTAATAGGAGATGTATTTCTTGATCTCAAACCGAATAAGAACAAATGGCATGTCTATAGTCCGTCCTTAGTCCTAAATAAATTGAAGCACTACAAATTTTAACTCAATTGTTGGACAATTGACAACTCTTGAGTTTAAGGATGATGGCTGTCAGTGACCAAGGCCTAGACCTACATGCAAGTTCTCAATGACAAAAAATAAAAGAGGAGCAATCTACCAGATGGGCAATAGAGAAACCAAGAATAAGTAGATTAATCACCAACACAGAAGTAGAAATAGACGAGAAATTGGATGGTTAACATAAAACTGCAAATAAAATTCTGATCTCGCCTATCTTGCGATCTGTAGGTAAACCTAGTCCATAACCTCCCGAGCTATCATCCTCTTAACTTAACCACTTAACAAGCCAGAAAAGCAGAAAAATTATACTTTAACAAACTCAAACTATGGAAAGTCTCAAGTTAATTGCAAGACCAAAATTTTAGAAATCATGCTTTTATTAGTCTATCTCTACAAAAACATTTAACAAGCTTTTGTGCTAGCATGTGATTATGTCTCATTGTAGATAATCTTACTTCTTTCAGCAATGCAAAGCAACCAAGTTGCTTCTTCCCAATTCCTCAAGCTGCAGAGTGCATTAATCGTCTTGTGGAAAGGGCCAATACTCCAGTAATATATCTTTCCACTGATGCTGCAGAAAGTGAAACTGGTTTACTGCAGTCCCTTGTGGTATTGAATGGAAAGACTGTACCCCTAGTTAAGCGTCCTATTCGTACTTCAGCTGGAAAATGGGATGCATTATTGTATAGACATGGCCTTGAAGGAGATTCCCAGGTTAGTTTATAGTTTCTTGTTCTATTCTTTCCCTTAAAATCTTGATGCCATCATGGACGGATATGATTTTTTGCCTTATAGATACAACTTGCCTACCTCCTAAGTTTTACAGCGCCTGCTTCACCCAAAACTAAATATGCTGTATTGATTATCTTCAGGTGCATTGACTTTTTTTTTAGGAATATGAGCTGAGATTTCTAATGTAATAAGGTTTCCTTTTCTCTTTCATTCCGCTGCCCCCCGCCCCTACCCCCTGATCAACCCACTTTTCAGCAGATATAAAATATTTTCGTGTTATCATGGTTAAAAAAATAAACGGAAAAGAAAGAGTATATCCTGATGATTATTGAATGAACTAATAAATTGTTGTTTATAACGAAATCATCTTCCACTAGTTCTGTAGACCAATAGAAATAATGATCGGGATAGAATTGCTTGTCAACCTCAATAGGTGTGTCCTGTCAGAAGGCTGGTCTAACAGATACATCTATGGAATTATGGCCGGAGAAAAGAGTTGGATGAGGTAAGAAGTTCTTAGTGCAGTTGTCTAAAGTCTAAACTCAGAATCCCCATGGAATGCCCTTTTGACAAGGCTGGTCTGGCTGCCATATCTTAGCTTCCTTTTTCTTCCTTTTTTGTTGGGTGTGTGTTAAATGATGGGTTAGTGTTTGTGTGCCTGATAGCCCATTGCTAAAATAGTGGCAGTTGGTCTCTAGGAAATTAAAATTACACGACAATGGTGCTGCTAAATGCTAGTTTGATGTTTTTAGATGGTTGGTATGCTATGACTACTACTTGATTTATCAGGAACTGACATGATCTAGTTTACTAATAATCTCATTGAAAAACTTAAACGAGTATGTGTCCATCTTAGTTTGTGTGCCCCCTCAATTTGTTCCCCTTAGATTCTTATTCTGACCTCCTTTTTGTGTGTGATGTGATGCTTGACTCCATACCTTTAAGGCGGTGCTATGCGTTCCTTAATGTTGGAGTATTATGTGTATTTAAGCTATCCTCTGGGCATATTGGGTTGCTTCCTTCAGATGCGATCTGGTTTTGTTTCATATAATTCTTATTCTTGTTCAATCTTATATTGAAGGTGGATGCTATGCTAGACAAGACTATCTGTGCTTTATCTGCTGTGTTTGTAGGATCCTCTGGATCCACTTTCACAGAGGACATTCTGCGATTACGCAAGGACTGGAGATCAGCGTCAATCTGTGATGAATATCTTTGTCAGGGTGAACAACCGAATTTTATTGCAGAAGACGAATGAAGAAGGGAGTACCGTCCCTGTCGCTGTTCATACTTTCCTGAAGAATTGATGATGTTCATGTTCTGGTCTGAATTCTGTTGACTTGTATTCTAGTGTATGATATTTAGCAACTTGCTTCTTCTTCTTTTTTTGGTTCAATTGGATGCTCTCTTTTTTCTTTGAGAGCAAAGTTGAGTTCAGTTTTGAATGTATGATGCATCTTTGTGCTTTAGCAATCAGGCATATGTATCTCAGAGTTATTTGGATCATGAATGTGATTTGTGATGGAAAAGTAGAAGATAATAGAAATGAATCAATAAAAGAGAACCCGCAACTCATATCTACTGATTTTATGTTTTGCCCTTTTTATGGAATTACAGATACATAGTTGGCATGGGAACATCAAGACCCTGAATTGGCTGTGCGGCCCTTAAGCTACCAGTTGAGGTATAAGTGAAATCACAAGTTGCTGGCTGGACCAATGTGCTCCAAAGAATATGATGCGGTGGCAAATGATTATTCTTGATCCTTTAGTTAGATGTTGTAATTGGAAAAACGGAATCGGAGGAAAAGCTCATAGAAGTTGAAATGTGATGCATGCAAATGTTGATCAGTTAAGCATGGCTCGTGGTAACTTGTAGGGGTGGAAAAAAATTGCCAATTGCCCTACCGTACCATATCGAAAATTGCCAAAAAAATTTTACCGAAAAATTGCCCTACCATTACCGTACCGTACCGATTTTTTTGGTAGGGCAATGGTAATGATTTCTATTACCACGGTATTACCATTACCATACCGAAATAGGGGCAATTTAGTAATTTCATATACATTACAATAAAAAAATAAAAAATAAAAAATATACATTCATATGCAGAGAACTTAAATCCTAAATCAGCTGAAGAAGAAGAACTGCAGAGAACT
>JAOWAN010000005.1:498341-517831 GCA_028566635.1 Lobelia cardinalis | reverse complement strand
GACTAACGGAGCGACCAATTTTGGGCGAATTTGGCTAAGTTTGGTCGTTCATATTGATTTCTGAACATCAGGGACCCTCCATAGAATCCGAAAAACTTCAGGGACCATTTATGAAGTTGTCCCAAGTTATTAATTGAACTAGTGACTCGTGAATAGAAGCTTTTCTGCCTTCATATATTAACCTTTGTCTTTGCCATAATAAGGAAGCCTAAAATGTGATTCTTTTAAGCCCTTTGTGAGATTGTCCTCAGTCCTACTACAAAAACCCAAAAAAAAGCCCATTAGTAATTTGGGCCGGGCCTATAGACTAGGCGTCTATGTTTGCAAACCTTCAAAACATCAAACCTCTTAGGGTCGGATCAAAAGTTAAATTTCGTGACAGATCGTGACAGATGGCACTGTTTAAAATATAAGATGGAGTATATGAGTTTTTCTTATAAAAAATCTATTTTGCCCTTATTACATGGGTCCCATTATAATAATCTTTCCGCTGTGCTCTGAAGGAGAGAGACACCTTGTTTGTACATAGGATTGCTGTGGAGAGAGAAGGAAAGAGAGATAGAGAATTGATAATGACAAAAAAATGGTCAGTAGCTATGTAAATAGGGATGTAAGAGCATTTAATTGCACCCACTTGTACACACACTCTCTCTCTTTCTCTCGATTGAAAAACCTCTGTAAACTTCTTTTATCCAACTACACTAAACCCAGTAATGAGAATTGCATTTGCAAACTCCAAATCCAGAAGTACACTCAAATTTTTAGCATGAGAACTTGAAAAGTTTTGGGGGTAAAGT
Source organism: Lobelia cardinalis (assembly GCA_028566635.1). Lineage (NCBI taxonomy): Eukaryota > Viridiplantae > Streptophyta > Magnoliopsida > Asterales > Campanulaceae > Lobelia > Lobelia cardinalis. Next base: position 517,034 of record JAOWAN010000005.1, on the reverse strand, counting down.
TCTACTTCCAGTGTAACCAAAACTTGTTGTCTAACGCAGTGACACCACCAACCTGTCAGCCAAATCGTAGCACAAGAAGAACCCTTTAATCAAAATATTTTTTTAAAAAAAATTATCGAAAGGTAAAAACTTTTAAAAAAAATGAAGAAGAACAAAAAACAAGCAAGCAATCCATCAAATACATCAGGATTCAAGAACTAAACCTGCAACAACAAAAGGGAGACCTTCGAAAAAAAAAGAGGAAAATATTTTACAACCCAACAAATTGCCGGAAAAAGAACAACAATAAATGCAGTCCCTCTATCAAATAAAAACCACATGATCAAACCTAATTTACAGAAACCCACCTGATAAAAGACTTAACTCTGCCCCTAAACCATCAACGTTGTTTGACCAATTCAAAGAACAAATATTTTTATTTCTTGCAAATCCCCATCCCCTGAAACAACTCCTACAGCACATGCCCACTTTAAAATCTCAGTTCCACCACACAACCCTCACAATACTCTACCAAAATCAAACACCCAATTTAGATCAACCTCTCCAAACTACTGCCCCCTGCAACAAAAAAATATATATATAGAAAATCGTTTGAGAAAAAGCAAAAACTACAAATTAACCCAGAGTCACCGGTACTGACTATCGATCATCTCCGAGTCCTGAGTCAATAAAACGAGTTTGGGGATTTGTTTGTAGAGAGAGAAAGAGAGAAGATAGAGAGAGAGAGAGAGTCACCAACTGGGTTTGGTCTCCGGCATTGTCTCCCCGTCTCGTCTAGATCGCGTCTTCATCGACTTTCTTCCTGAAGGTACAATAATGGAAGAAGTAAAGTACAATAGAGATATAGGTAGTGGAGTAGAGAGAGAGGAAGTGGGTTACGTTTTTGGGCCGAAAAGAAGATGGTGGCATTTGGATAGAAGGTTTTCTAGCGAGTTTTTGTGTTTTTGGTAGTTTTGTTGTTTTTGTGTTTGTTTTTGTTGAATGACGTTTCCTACAATACCCTCCTCAACCCTTAAATTAACCCTTTTGCCATTTGACCTTTGTGTCCGCCAAACTAACCCTTGTTTATCCTATTCCCAATCCACTCCTGTGTCTCTCCGATAATTAGATCCCTTCCACAAAGAGCTTAATAATGGAGCTCTACCCTCATCTCACCCCGCTGCAACCATCAAACTCAATCCACCTCAACCCTTAGATATTGGAGATGCAGGATTTCCCAATGCCCTGGCCTTTTCCAAAGAACGATGACCAAGCTATAATAGTGAAGGTAGCCTAGATGTTAGAAGAGGTACTTGTAGAAGCCTCCCCCTTCATCACGAGAGGAGCAGGAGCCCAAGAGTTTACAATCCAAGTCAGACCGTATTTGCCTAAAGCCCTATCGATGGCTAGAGTTGAGCGACTACTTGGCCAAGCTGGTATCCCTTGTTCCTTGCATTTATTTTTTAAGCTGTCAATGACCATTATGTGTTGGAATTTTCGTGCGCAGGAATAGAAAAATTTAGAGCGGAATTTGGTAGGTTAGTGCGAGAATTCAAGTTGGATCTTGTGGTGCTTTTGGAAACCCAAATTCAATTCGAGTCCACCGATTCCTTGTTTAAAGACCTACGTCTTACGGGCTGCTTTGTGGTTGATCCCGACGGATAGAATGAAAGAGTGTCCAGCGGCCATGGATTACGATTAAACGGCAATCGGGATCTGACATGAAGATGATGATTCGATCGGAGATACGGTGGGGCGTTGGATGAGAGACTGCGAGTTAGAAGAAGTAAGTAGAAATTAATATTAATATAAATGTACATTAGGATGTAGGTATAGGGGCATGGAAATTAGTAGGTAAGAGAGAGAAAACGATAGTTTTTGTAACGCTATATGAACATGATTTTTGTCGTTTTTGTAACTCAGTGATAAAAATCCTCTAAGTGAACGCCACCGATGAGTGAAAATGAGTTCGTTTAGATTAGTTAAAAGGGAAGGGGAGGGGATGAAGAGGAGAGAGAAATGGGTGAAAATGAGAGGAATTATGAAGAGAGAGAAAATAGAGTTTGACTATTGAAAAAAGGAGAGAAGGATTGGAAAATGTGAGGAGAGAGAAGTTTAAAAGGGTAGTAAATTAATGTGATTTGATATTTAATACAGTATAGATATAGGGGTAATAAATGAAAAGTAAAATTAAAGGAGTGTGATATATGTAATATTTGGAAATAATATTTGATATATGATCGAATATTCTCCGTATTTCCATATTGCAAGAAGACTAAAATTATGGGGGAGAGATTTTATAGATTTTAGAGGTAGCCAAGCCAGCCCATCACAAAAGAGTTGGACAAATGTGGGTGGAGGGAGGGAGGGAGGGAGGGAAGCCCACAAAAGCCGTTGCATAAGAGGACGCGGTTTGTTTCTTCTGGACAACAAATGGAGTGGGCCATGTCCAGAAACAGTTAGCAATCCCCACCCATGGGGGGTCCGTTATGGGACACGATGGATGGATGGCGCGCCATTTCTCTTTTGCCCTTTTTTCTGTTTTCTTACGTTTTCAAATATTCCCTCCCCATGGCGCATCTCATCCGTCCGTCCGTGCACGCTGCACCCTGACCTCTACATGATCATAACAATCCCTGTTTTTTACTTTTTAATTTTAATGCTCCCTCCTTCCATTTAAATTATCTTTATTTAACTTAATTCAACTTTTATAACATATTTATAAACATTCATTTATTATTACAAATTTATATTAAAAATTATTCATTTGTACCTAATTATTTTTCAATAGTTAAAATTTAATATCTAGGACATGCATCTATAATACTTTGATTTTTTAACGCAAAGTTTTTGAGGAAAAAAAAAAGATTCTTAGGAAGGAGGGATATAATTTTGTATACTTTTTAATTATAGTAAAATTGTATTTATTTTAATACAATATTAGTATTATAAGATAAAAAAGAAAATAATATTTAAAGGAGACAAGCTATCAAGATAAAACAAACATGTTATTCAAAGATACATATACAATTGACCTTACAAAAAAATATTTAATATTCGTCAGAATCAATATAATACTTTGAATATTTAAAATTTTCAAAGATACATCAATCTTTATACTTTTAGATTTAACGAATGAAATAAATTATTAAAATAATTGTTATTACAAATATATATATATATATATAGGCTTATTTTACTACAAACAATTTTTCCGTACAAACCGTACGAACCAGTTGTATCTTAGTACATTTTTGTTGTATGTTAGTTATATATCTGTATTTTATAAAATAAAGATCCAACACAAGAAAATTTTTAAGAAAATCAACTCATATACAACAAAAATATACTAAGATACAAACCACAAATATCGTACAAACGTGCAAATTAGTTGTATCTTAGTATATTTTTGTTATATCTTCGTTAATTTTGTTGTATCTTAATTTTTTATTTTTATTATATCTCAGTAAGAATAACACCCTATATTTATATATACATATCATGGCAGTCAAGTCGATGTCCAACTCAATAACCAGCTTCCTCCCTTTACAAAACAAACAATAAGAATGCGTAACACCCGAAGAAAAAAAAAAAAAAAGGGTGATGCGTAGGGACAACAACATTTAACGTGGCGCATCATTCAGAAATCAGAACCCACAACAAGAGTTTGGTTGGTGGTATAAATATATAAAACCCCCATTCTCGACTCATCTTTCAAAGTCTTCACACCTCTCTCCCCAAGACAAGACCAGACCAGAGTGAGAGAGAGAGAGCGGCGGCCCACCCCCCGAGTCGTCGAATGAAACATTAGCCAAAACTAGTACAGTAGTAGCATTTCTTGATTTTGATCATATTTTCTTTTTGATTGACATGGATGCTGTTCCAAATGAAGAATGTTTCAGGTACCTGATTGTTTCCCCTGAGAAAGGTGGAATTGGGGACCTTTTCCGGTTCATGGTTCGCCCCAATAAGGCTACCGCTTCTAAATTCATACAGAGCTCCCACGACGTGCAGGCATTTGAGGAGGCCCTATTGGCTGGCGACGGCGGAGGAGGAGTGACGCCGGAGCCGGACTACAGGTGGGTCATACTGGTCTCGATTGTGGTGAGGAAGATCATAGTGGTGTGCGGGAAGCCCATGGAGTTTGTCGGTTACGTAATGGAGTTCCTTCTCAATCTCCTTTCCCTTAACGGCAACTTTCTCGGTTTACTCTCCAACTTTTTCCGCGGTAAATATTGCTCCCATTCCTATATTACCTTCTTGTTTCTTCTTTTATTGACTTTCTGTTTTACAGTATTATGCTTTTTGTCTGTCACCTTTTAAAAAAAATTCCTATAGAGAATTTGTACTCTATTAATTAATTAATTAATTAATTAATCGTTGAGATGGTTTATGTAATGATGTAGTTATAATACATCTTGTGCTTTGTATTTTTGATTTTGTGTGTTCTTATTTTTGTTGGTAAAATGATTGAACTTAAAAAAACAATAATAACTGGGGCTCATAGAGGGGAAATTAATTATTGGGTGCAACTGTCGCCCCACGTCATCCATGGAATGTACGCTCATTCTTGGATTTTGCATCAAGAAAAAAATATTTTGGATGGTTTCGAGTGATAAGTGCCTCCCTCACTTCCACGAGCTCGAAAGGTCTGCCAGGCCATGTTATACTATCCTGTTGACGTGGTGTGAGGTATCTATAAGATCGATTCACTTGGGATCCTAGATGCGAGTTGTCCCTTAACTATCCGTAAAATAGGGGTTGGTTGATGCCAACAAACTAATGGAATGTCACACAACATCAACACGATTAAGTTTTTTAAAATATTATCATTTTGATTTGAAACAATAGAATTTAAAAAACATTATAACATTTTTCATTACTTTTCAGCAAGGGCATGTGATCTCCGGGAGTGCTTGAACATCTGACTTTTAAGTTTTCTGTCTTGCTTACATTTGGTTGTTATTACTACGCCAGTATAACTAATAACGAAATCACCCTAAGAAATAACAACCAAAGTGCAGTTAAGACAAGAACTCAAAGGCCGAGTTTCCAAATCCAGGGAGTACTACTACTAGCTATGAATTAATGACGAGAAAATATTGTACTTACAAAAAACATCAATAACAAACCAAACAATATCGGACTTTGTAGATGGTATGTAAGGCGAGGGCGGTCTTATCTCAATTCAAGTCCTTTTAAGTATTCTATTAAAATTTGTGTGGATGTAGCATTACTTCTGAATTTGATATTCAACTTCCTTTTTCTTTCAAAATCTTTGTAGTAGGAAGTATATCTCTTCGGTATCAAACAAAAAAGATAACTTCAATGCAATTTATACGAAAGAAGTTAATGTTAATTAACATTTGGATTCTGGGGGTGGAGGTAGTATTAATGCCCAGTATATTAGATTCAGTGATTAATAGGTTAGGAACCATATTTTTGAATTGGGAACTGTTAAATGTTACATCAATGCAAATGTTTAACAGTGTACGTAGTTAGTCTTGGGAAAACATTTTCCCCTACCCTTTGGCTGCTTGTGGATCCCTAATGTTACTAATTTCAAAAACAGTACGATGTTAAGGTTGCTCCTTTTTGACATGAGATCATGGATTCAAACTTTAAAAGCAGCCATATTTACTCGTGGGAAGAAGATTGACATTGGCTAATCCATTCAAGCCAAGTACGAATAATATTCTGTACAGCACTAACATGGCTTGCTAGGCGATCAAAGTCTATACGAATGGGTGCATATGTTATGCTCCCCTCCATCCCAAAGTAAGAGTCTCATTTGATTTGACACATAATTTTAGGAAAAAGTTTAACTTCATTGGATACAAAGGGTTTACTTGTGGGTCCAAAATTTTTGTGTGGCTACAATTCAAACTTGGATATCCAAAAAAGGAAAATCTTGAAAGAGAACGCTCATTTTGGGATATCCCAAAAATGAATAAATAGATCTTATTTTGGGACGGAGGGAGTAGTGTTTTGCTTCACATAAGAATGCGGTTAGTGGTTATGGCAGGTTGACTGCATACAATCTTTTTTCAAATGTAAGTATAGACTGGTGAGCTACTATCCCAGGGTCTCCGTACATGCCTGTTGTTTTATGTCTAATTATGTACCACATCCATTCCTGAGTGAATGTAACTTTGCTGAGGATACAAAAGAAAGGTTATGCTTTGACTAAACTTATTATGAGCTAGTTTGAATCAAAATGAATGGTCCTTTTCAAATTCAGTCATGACTTGTGTGCATTGATGTCTGTGGATATTTACGTGCATGTCTCCATGACTAATGTATATATATCAAATTATGCATGCATCAGTAATGAGCGACCTATGTAGATTTATTTTCCCCAGTATGTTCTTCTGAGCTCTCATAACACATTCTTTTTAAATTGCTGGTAGTTTAGTGTTTGAACAGAACATGAATGTTAGAAGGACGAAAAAAAGGTGAATAAATTTTTTGTTATGCTGAACACGATTCTGCATTTATTTGTATAGAGTATTTAGTCAGAAGTAAAGGGCTCTTGTTGTTGTAAATGTAAAAACATAGTATTGTCTTACTCCATTATGAAGATGCTACCTTTTGGCCTGCACATTTTGAAATTTAAACCTCTATATTCTTACTGCCATGTACTGTTTCATGCATTCATGTAGTTATTTGTTACACCTCACTTACGAGATCTTATGTAGTCTGCGGAGGCACTTTATTCCTGAAAAAGAATGCTATTGTTAAAATAGTGTGTTGAAAAAGCAGGAAAGGTGGTGATGCCACGGAGAGGCTCAGACACATTCATTAGCGCAATTGGTCATCTTGATGGGCGAATAGATCTAGACGGGAACGATCATTTTCTGGAAGGGGAGGGTGGATCTGCTTCCGGAGAGGGGCCCATCCAAATGGATATTTGCAGTAGCTCCCTTTTGGACCTCTCTATGTTGGCTTCCAAGTTAGCTTACGAGAATGCTAATGTAGTCAGAAATGTTGTGAATCTACACTGGAAGGCATGCAAAATTTCCTCCCCTAATAATGCTTCTATTTCTGTTTTTTCCCCTTCCATTTGTCTTAACTAATGTTTTATGGTTTACTCAATCGAAGAATTTTGGACTTCTCTTTGACTATCAAATAATAACTGGTCTTTCACTTCTTCTCTAAACAGATGCACTTTGTCGACTTCTACAACTGTTGGAATGGTAATCACGGGCTCTTGATGTGTCACTCATATTTTATGCCAATGCTTCTTAATATTCTCCTTCTTTCTCCAATCTAATGCGTCTCTATATCTTCATTTTATATTTCATCATTCTTCGCGATTTTTTGTTCCAATTTTATGGAATTATCCGTTAAAATCTTTTACGGGCGTAATCGTGTTTTATAGATTACCAAAAGGAGAGATCGACACAGGTATTCATTTTTTGTGACAAGCCAAGAGATGCAAACTTGATATTCATCAGCTTCAGAGGAACAGAGCCATTTGACGCAGATGATTGGGCTACTGATTTTGACTATTCTTGGTATGAGATCCCAGAACTAGGAAAAGTCCATATGGGATTTTTGGAAGCCTTGGGTTTAGGAAGCAGAACTAATACTTCCACCTTTCGAGCACATCTTCAAGTGAAGAACAGAGATGTACCCTGGTCAGATAGTTTTGATTCGACTGCAAGCCCTTCGGGAGGTTCTAAGACATTACCTTCATTGGTTGATGCTGATGCTGATGCAAAACATGGCGACTCAGATTCTTCTAGGAAGCGGCATATGCCAGAGATGGTGGAGATGACTGCATATTATGCTGTGAGAAGTAAACTCAAGAGCTTGCTTAAAGAACACAAGAATGCAAAGTTTATGGTTACTGGTCATAGCTTAGGAGGGGCTCTTGCTATATTGTTCCCTACAGTGCTGGTGCTACATAAGGAGGAAGAGGTCATGCAAAGGTTGTTGGGAGTACACACATTTGGACAACCAAGGATTGGGAATGAGCAAATATGCAGGTTCATGGAATCACATCTAGAGCACCCTGTTTGCAAGTACTTTAGGGTAGTCTACTGCAATGACCTTGTTCCGAGACTGCCATATGATGATGCAACCTTCTTGTATAAGCATTTTGGGGTGTGCCTTTATTACAACAGCGGCTTTGTCCAACAAGTAGGTTTTTTGACATTCCTAAGTTTTACAATTGATGTTTCCAGTTTTAGAGTTATTATTTACTATTTTACTTTCTTGTTATCATATGTTGCAACCGAAGAGAGTGGATGAGGAGCCAAACAGAAATTACTTTGGGTGGCGGTTCTTGCTTCCGGAATATATAAATGCTGTTTGGGAATTAGTAAGAAGTTTGCTAATGGGATACTTACATGGACCAGATTACAAAGAGACGTGGGAAAGTGTGTTCCTGAGAGTGTTTGGATTGGCAATCCCTGGTATTTCTGCTCACAGTCCGACTAATTACATCGACTCTATTAGACTAGGGAGAGAGAAGAATATTCAGATGTCAACCTTCTAGGAAAGGTCTCTCTAGCAATACTGATGGCTGCTTGGTATCAGAAGCCACAACAGTTCAAGCCCTTTTAAGGGTGATATGGTCATGAAGCATTGTTCTAATGTTAGATGATGATTTGGTTTTAGTAAATTTCATTTGTTTTTATTTTCTTTCCCTTTTGGTCACTTTCTTGTAATATAATTTTGATATTGCATGTTTGAGAGACATATACCCATGATTTTTTTTGTGATGAGAATCTGAATAATTATTCTATTACTGTATTATTATTTGTAGTGATCGATCAGTGTGCATTCCCTGTACTGTGTCTTGGGTGGGGGGGGGGGGGATGAGATAGCTGCAGTACTCATTTTGGTTAGAACAGACGTGAGCTTATTTTTCCCAGTTAATACTAATAGTACCGTACATCTCTTGGACATCTCTCTTGAAATACCATGTGATGAGAAGAACAGTTTTCGTACATGCATACGTTTGTCTTCATACTGTGTGAGCTGATCGTATAGTGGTTGCATCCAAATCCTTAAGCCGCAATACTGACTCCATGTGACTCCTCAAAGTATGCAACTTTCCAAGCCTGCGATTGTTCAAGTCCACTTTACAAAGTCAGTCAGAGAGCCTTTCATTTGTACATCATCGCAGATTAGTATCCAAGAACCAAATGGCAAAGAGAAGTGCTGAGAAAAAAAAAATGGTACTAGAACAAAAAACCTGGCTATTTCAGCACGTCTCCGAGCTTGTTCTGCAATCATAGTAGACCTGGTTCCGGTAGAAAAAGAATGCCTTCTTCCATTCATTTCATGCTCTGAGGATATTAAGCCTTGTATGGTCCTCTGTGAAAGTACCCACTTGGCCTCCCTATCTTCCTTCCCGTAATCTCTCTTGCATGTAAAAGCTATCTGTTCAAACAGTTTTTGGATACAAGACGATGAATCTTTGAATCCAGAGAAATCTTAAATTCTGAGAATGAAAACAAGAAGGAAAAATATCACAAACCTTCCTATCAAATACTAGATTCCATGCCTCTCCACTTAAAGCATAGCGAACCCCAAACTTGATAATATCCAGAGGAACATAGAAGACAAGATTGTATAACCATATAACGCCTGCCCAACCCCAGCCAATCCCTCTAATTGCAGCAAAGCTTATATTGGCATAAACCGCAATCAGGGTAGCAACCTACGTATGGCCAAGTCAACCACGGAAAACTTGTGTCAAGCATATCTAAACTTCTAGAGAGAATTTTGGTTAATGTTTTATCAGAAAAATTTAAATACAACCTCTCAACAACTAGACACCTGTATGTGCATGATTCTTACCAGTTGAGCCACCACGAATGCAAATATCAAGAGAGTTCCAGGCCTCTCAAGAAATGACCAGCTGTGGCTACGTGTGACAAAGATGAGAGCCTGGCTTATAATGCTGACCTGCAGATATGTAGCAGATGAGATTTCCTCCGTGTTGCTTGATAGGGACCTCACATGGAAATGAGTCTGGAGCCAAAATAAAAATTGATAAGCGTTAATTTAGGAAAATAAGAGAAACTTCATGGATGTATGATCAGATGGAGATCATGAGGATGTACCTCAAAGAAAGTGGTTCCTTCTGCAACCCAGTAAAATAAGACTGTAACCAAAGCAAGATAACTGCCAAGGACAATGCCAGTCGCAAAAATCTCATTAAGCTTCCAACTGTCAGGTTTTAGAGACGGTTTTACCCTATCTTTGGAGATAGTCATGATAGTACCTGTTTACAAGAACCTAACACACATTAGACCATTCTGTTTGTGGAGTTACTTTTTTGGGAATGGATATTATTTTTCAACAGAAAAAAAGAAGAAGATAACATAGAGGCTTCGCAAGCATTACCATCGTTCAGAATTGCTATTATCAGGACCATGAAAGGTGGGAAATCAAATTTCCATATCAATGCTAGTAGTGTAAACCCAAGCTGAAAAGAAGAATCAACGTTCATAGTCTGTTAAAACTTAAAACTGTTGAACAAGCAGGCTCAAAGACTAAAATTGCTTGAAAGGCTACTCCCACTTACCACAATTCGAATAGTTATTGAAACAGCATATATCTGCAAAAATTATGAGTGCTATGTTGAAATAAATAATTCAATCCCTTATAAAAGAAAAGAACGCAGAAACTATCATGATATTCAAAGTTGGATCGCCTTTAGGCACATTTACAGTGGCTAATTAATAACGATGGGGGTGCACCTTCAAAAATTTTCAACCCCAAAATATTCAAAGTTAGATTTAACTCTGCAACTTCTCATAGGCTTTAGTATTTTCTACATGGATTTTAAACTGGTTGATACTTAGTTATAGCTGGTTTCAGAGTTTCACTCAGTTTTGTTGTGATTTCTGCTGGACACTCTACTATGCATACAGTAAGCCACCAATACGTAAGCTTACCAATTTCTATTCCTGCATCCAACTATTATTTAGATCACAAGAAAATCAGCCTTACTCAACTGTGTAATTCTTCATTCTTTGAAATATAGCTCGGCTTGTTAAGACAGCACTGATGATCACACTTAACCCAGGTTCAGTTAAGACGATATCAGCAGCGCCCCTAGCAGCATCAGTAGCATCTGCAACTGCTATTCCAATGTCTGCTTTCTTTAAGGCAGGTGCATCATTCACACCATCGCCAGTCATTCCACACACATGCTTTTTTTCTTGCAAAATCTTTACGATTTCATACTTATGTTCTGACAGTTTGCACAGGCACGAGGAATTAGATGTTGGAAGGAAAAAACCAAGAGCCCTGTGCACCTCACTTCAATCTGGAGCTGTGGACATAATAAATTACCAGGGAATACACCAGCAAAACCATCTGCTTTTTCAATGAGCTCGTCCACAGGAAGCACTTTGTGTTCATCATTGTCACCGCCTAACAATGCAGAAGAAGGGTACATGTTGGTTCCCATGCCAAGACGCCGACCTGTCTCTTTTGCAATTGCCAACTGATCACCTGTTTTAAACATGGCAATGATAGATTAACTTTTTCTTTCCCTAATTCCCCCGAGTGTGTTTCACTCTTAATTAACAACTTCTGAAGTCAAAATGTTAATGTCAACAGTTTCAAGCAACCAGAAGCAGGTTCTATTCAAGTATCAATCATAAATAGCACGAGGTGAAGAAGGAAAGATATGTAACGTTATTACAAACTACAAAGTTCAGCAGCCAAATTGAAATGTTATGATGGATGTCAGAAATATGTAATTTGTATAGACAGTTATAAGTTTCTTGATAAATCAAATCTTAGCTTGAAAGAGGCCAACATAGTTTGTGATATCCACAAGTGATGCATGTGAAAAGAATCAAATCTACATAGCCTTGATCTTCATCACATGAACTTTACATTGTAGTGTGGAGATCTAGACTCAACTTAGTAAGGGTTAATGGATTCGAATAATAAGGTACATAAAAACTAGACAATTCAAACAAGAAGCAGGATGTTTGCCAAAGATTAATGGCTAGAAAGCAACTCAAGATACTAACTTTTAACACTTGAGAAATCCAGATGAAATAAATCCTTATTTACCTGTAATCATTTTTACACACACCCCAAGATTAAGCGCTCTGTGAATGGTTTCGGCACTATCATGTCTTGGAGGATCAAACAGTGGCAGCAACCCGCAAAAAATCCACTGTCCTCCAGAACTCTCCTTTGAGTTTTCTGGAACTTCCTGAAAGAAAATTGGTCCTAAAAGTTCGGGAGACAAACTCAAAGTACTCAACTGGCTTATTAACAACACAGAATATTCATGTCCCTGTTAAGTGCTTTAGATTTTGACAGATATCTGTTTCCCTTCATATTGCATGAAAAAAAACCACATCAATACAGCACAAGCTCCAGAAAATCACCAAAATATCAGATAGTTCATAAGTATCTGACAAACTTTCTGGCCTTAAAACCTCTCACATTCTGACTACAACCCAAGGGTCTGCTCACTGCTAGCGTAGGAAAAAAAAGAAAAATGACTCTCAAGACCAAACCATAAAAAGTTTAAGAAAAGTAGAACTCCAAGCATACTACCTGAAAGGCTACTCCAAGAGATCGCAAGCCCCTTTCAGCATACTTGTCAATTGTGGTGTGAACTCTTCCAGCTATTTCTTTTTCATCTTGACACAGTTCTAGTATCTTAAATCCATTAATTTGGAAAGTGAAAGATGTTTGTTAGTCCCACAAACATTATATCATTGGCATGCCAAACTATGGTCTGAAATACCTGTTCAGGAGATCCTTTGCTAGCTCGATACCATTTTCCATCAGAATCAATGTAAGTGATTGCAGTTCGTTTGTCCACAGGATTGAAGGGTAGAAAATGAACCTCTATGATATTTGCACGTGCCTATAGAGAAAATGGTGGCACAGTTTATTTCTTTACCTTTCTAATTTCGCCCAGCTTCATGCATACAATGGAAAGAAACTATTACAGCCAACAAAAGAACAAAGGAGGCGTAGTGAATACGTTTCTTCTCTACCTCCTTTGGATCAGAAAGCATGTTTATGATGGCTGCATCAATAGCATCCTGATTCTCCAGTCTTGCAGCTCTGGCAGCAAGCAAGACAACCATGTCTTTGTCCATATCTTTGTGAAAGACCTTTAAAAGGAAGTTATTACTAGTTTATAGGATTGTCTGGACAAGCGAGAGTATCTATGCAACCCTACAAACTAAGACATGGGGTGTATCAACTCGAATCACAAGCAAGCAAGCCAAATCAACTGGATCAAGTAAAAATACTATACATCAAGCCACAGTACGATAAGCTCGGGTTATCAATTCGAGTCACAAGCAAGCAAGCCAAATCAACGGGACCAAGTTAAAATACCTATGATAATTATATAAGCTTGGGGCACATTTAGCAAGAGTAAACCTTAAGAATTATGTTAGGGCAGCAAATGTACTAAGTCCGGTTCTTCTCGTAGAAACTTTTTCATCATACAACATATTGAGCAATTGAACTGGTTCTATTATATTGTGCGTCTAGATTTATTATTATTATTTATTTTTTTTTGAAAAGCAAAGTAAGTTGTTAAGTTTTAAGCAACAACATTCTGTGAGTGAATATGGACAAGTTTCGTTCGAAACATAGGCTAATTTTATGATTTTACTTTTTCACAGCAAGAGCATTTTCAACTGTAGTGATGGATGATCACTATTCCTAGGTGATGACCCCGTTATATAATCTAATTGCCAATATATAGATATATCAACCCTTGACCTGAAGGTTAGTATTCCAAGTGACATCATTACAGGATGTCACAGCTTCATAATGCATCAGTCAAGTATTTTCTGTACCAGCATAGGAAATCCCATGCAGTTACGTTGTACCTCAATAAGGTTTCTATCAACACTGAGACGATTCAGGGTGAGTGTTCCAGTTTTATCACTGCAGAGAACATTCATTCCAGCCATTTCTTCAATTGCTGTCATCCGCTTTGTGATAGCACCCTTGAAATTAGAAATGATAATGAAGGAGCAAAAGTAAGAACTAACAGAATAAAAATTTAAAGAAGAAAAACAAAAGGATATTCAGCATTGAGCTTGTTCTCGTGAAATGATCAAGCTCTACAGAATTTCTTATATATTTGTTTTATTTAGGATTGTCGGCTAAATATCCAAAGTTGGGTTAACTTTTCTATTTTTCAAAAAAGAAGGCCACTTGCAGTAGTTTTTATCTCTTAAAAAGCAAGATCTACAATCTTTTTACTTCTTGTTCACGAGCTACTTCGTATCTCTAAACTCATGATAGCTTTAGTATGCAGAAGCTTGAAGCCCTACAGAACTGTACTTGTTGAGAGAGTCGATGGGAGCCGATAGCAAGTGTGACAGACAATACTGTTGGCATAGCTATGGGTATTCCTCCTATCAAGAGTACAAGAAGGTTGTTGATTCCGCTCCTATAAGAACGTTTCTGTATCGGGAACATGACGATGATTTCAAGAATCAGTCCAACTGCTATAGAGAAAATGCAGAAATTTCCAATAGAAGTAAGAACCTGCACACAGAACATGCCATAAGTCTCTTGATTTGATTAAGCTTGAACTGACCACAATTCTCTGTTATAAAGTATTAATCCATGAAGTATTAGTAACAAATTTTGAGCTTACAGCCCATCCACTCCCAACACCCTATAGCATCTAGAGAAGTTCAAAGTCGTAAGAAACTCTTGTTTCACCTTCTGAAAATGACCAACAACTTCAGTGGAGTCAACTAGATGTGCAGCTTTTCCAAAGAACGAGTGAACTCCAGTGGCTATTACTACGGCTTCAATCTCTCCATGTTTACATATTGACCCCGAAAAAACTTCATCCCCTGTCCTCTTGGTGATGGGCAGAGATTCTCCGGTAAGAGCTGACTGCATTGAAAACCTCCGTCAAATAATGGCACAGATCATCCGCGATTCTAATAAAACACATGCAGCATTGACACGAGAGCGGATAATTTATCAGAAGTATTTGCCTGATCTACTTTTAAAGGGTCTCCCTCGAGCAAACGGGCATCTGCAGGGATGATATCCCCGAGCTTTATGCAAATAATGTCTCCTGGTACTAGAATTGCTGCATCCTGCTCTTGCCACCATCCATCTCTTAGGACCTGCAATGCAGACAAGGATCATGTCATATCCAAATGACATAAGCAAATGGAAAGATTAAAACTTGATTTTTAAACTTAAAATGCCTAATGATAACCAAGGCTTTCAAAGTTACTTTGTCGCTCTTGCAGTTATAGCAAAGCTGGTATGGCCTCTAAGCCAGCATGCAGCTGCAGTTCAGCAACACCAAATCTTGAAGCACATAATCTTAAATGTCTAATGATCCGAGGATCAGATCACTTTTCATTAAAAGTTGGTGTGCTCATGATTTCAGTTTGATTTGTGTCGGAGCAGATTCGGTTTAGCCTCATAGAAGTACTAAAAGCTTTAGGAGTTAGAATCAATAGCAGTTGCAGAACGTACATGCTAAAGAGATAAATCTCGAAGAAGAAGTCAGGAAAAGCTCTACCACACTATAGATGAATATTGTTTAGGCTTTCCTCGTTTAAAGGCGAGAGCTAACCCAACCAACCAACCAACCTTAGTTTTTGGAGACAAGTGTGCCATAAGGGCTGCAGCAGCATTCCCAGCATTGTTTTCCTCAATAAAACTAATTGTCGAATTGATGAGTAACAGGCATATAATTCCAAGAAAGTCCTGCCAGTCTGGACTCTGCCCCTGAAATACCAATTGTAATACGATAGAGATTAAGGCGGATGATAATGGTCAACGAGACTAGTACATTGCAAAAGGATAGGAAAGAAAAAATTTAATATACTTGTTCATTAACAGTGAACCAAAGTGTAGATACACTTGTTCATTAACAGAGAAAGCATGATTGGAAAAAGGTATTATGTAGTTTGGTAAACTTACTCCACCATTAGCAAGAACGATCGCCATCACTGCTGCAGCTTCCATAACCCATGACAAGGGATTCCACATGAAACCAAGAAATTTCAAAATTTTGTTCTCCTGCATCACACATAAGAAAATGTAAACCCTGACTGGAAGATGAGAATTATGTCAGTCGACTTGTTTTGGGGTCATTTCCTGCTGCACTAATACTGGTTTGATCGTAAGGATAGCTAGTCAACTTTCATAAGAAAGAAGGAGAAGTAGGTTCTTTCACATAAGCCTTTCCCCACACCTTAACAGAGATAAATACTGCAAAGCCGCAACTAAGAATGAACATGTGCAGACTCATAAAACTTAAATGGAGCTTATCAAAATAGCCAAATAATTGTCTTCTCTCTCCTACTATAGGCCTAAAAGAATTAGTTGGTGCTTATCTCCTGCCACTACCGGAGTTGGGAAATACCTTTTCATGCAATCTTGTTTCAAAGGGAAAATAAGGTTGTGTTTATTGTTTGAAATCATTACGAGGATAATAGATGGCTAAAAATGAGCATGTAGTTAGTTACTAGTACTTATATTCCTACTTCAGCATTCTAAGAATATATCCAAGCATATTAGTTTGATGGTTAGTATTGCTTTGGTGAGAAAGAGATTTTATGTTTTTATGACTTGATTTCTGTTAAAATTATATGGAGTTTTGACCAAGGCTGCCATCAGATAAATCCTTTTCTTTGATTTGAATGAAAATGAGCAAGTAAAGTTGGGAAATAATTACAGCAAGGAGCTTACGGATTTCTGTTCGAGTATGTTTAGGCCAAAGGTCTTCAGTCGGGCATCAGCATCTTCAGATGAAAGTCCCTCCCCTGATGTTCGAAGTTGTTCGAAAACTTGTTCCAGCGGTAAGTGTTCCTAAAAAATGAATAGAATTATAAATATTTGTATTTCAAGATATGGAAATGATGCGATAGTGAATGCCATATATACTACCAGATCAATGCCATGTCTGATAAAATTCTCAGGATCTAACAGTGGCTTTTGAAGATCTTCAGCCATGTCTTTCGAGGCCTGAAAAAAGAAGGGAGTGAGTGTTCAAGAATGAATGTTAAGAACAAAAATGTATTATGAGAGACAAGATTGTCAAGTTAAGGAGCAATACAGATTCACGATTAATCTGTACATCTTTGTAATAGCAATTCAGTCTGGTGAAATCAGAGGCCACTTTAGGTGACATGAAAAACGTATATAAGATCAGATGCCACTATAGGTGACATGAAAATCTAAACATTTTCAAGGCTGACAAGTTTATTTAGGTGAACCGAGTAAAACCCCAAAAGTCCATGATCATCTATACTACATTTCTTAAGGGTTTGTGATGAGCTGTTCAGCAAGGAAATGAAAACATTTCTTACATCAGGGAGTTAGAAGCAAGCAGATAACACTACGCCATACGAGACACAACACACAAGGAATTAAGATAAGAAAGATTAATGTTGCAAACTGAATTCAATTCAAGCACGTATAAGCAAGACCATTTAATGTATCACAAACATAAAAAAAAAAAAAAAAAAAGACTATATATCAAGATTACATCTTTAAGTGTTGTGTCATTAATCGTGCATGTCTGTGAGTGTATGATACCTGGTTGTATAGTAATAATTCTTTGCCGTTGGTTAACTAACAGAGATCGAGTTGGAAATTATAAGGCGGAGTCAAACCATTGGTGCAGAAATTCAAAGATGCTAGCATTAATTCCCAGAATTTAAGTAGCTAGCTAGGAAGATGAAATGATGATGATGATGATGATGATGACGATGAGATACAGGCTTTATTTAATTACTATGAAAAGGAAGGAAGATAGCAGGTGAATGGGATGTAATAAATAATTAATGCATGGTAGGTGAACATTTGATTTTGATTGGTAGTTTGAGAATGAAAATAAGGATCAGTAATGAGTCTGGCGGGCGGGGTAGTGCACAGCTCGCTGAGCGAGCTACTGATCATCCCCATTATTTCCAAATGGTATCGCTGATTTCCAGGTCGTAAACAAAATGAGAACAAGAAAGAAAAGGTAAGAAGAAGAATGTCCGGTGATGAGACTAAGAGACAGACCCTCCCTCCTCTCTTTTCTAGTAATTCATTTTCAAACCTAACCGTCAATTGGATCTCCCGCGCACAAACCTTCCCCTTCTTCTCATTAGACATTAGATTAGACATACATACATATATCATCACATCAAATCAAATCAAATGGGGAATTGTTTGGGAATGTGATCATCATACATTATACAATTTATTAAGGGTCAGATCACGAGTCTTACATTTACCTACATCTTAATATCACTACATTATATATATCACATATATTTTCAATATCATTCTTAAATATCATCAAATACCACATATCAATATCAAACACTTTCCATCTACTACCCTACACCTATATCCTCTCACAAACAAATTCAAATATATCACATCATACTTTTAAATTAATTTTTCTTTTCTCTCTCCTATATTTTCTCCTACTTCTCTCGTCCGTCTCTCTCCTCTCTCATCTCTTATCCTTCTCTCTCCTTAAAACTTTCACACCACACATAAGAAACGGATTCTCCTCCTAACAGTTTTCCACCTCCCATTTTTCTCTCTTCCCCTCTTTAAACACACAACACCCAGTAAAAAGAAACAAACATTTTGATAGCTATGAATTATATCTATATTTCAGCCCTTTATTATGTATATTTTACATATTAGTTGTGTGATAATGCCTTGGTTTTATGTAAGTATTGTGCATTTAGGCAATCTCAAGGGTAG
>JAOWAN010000005.1:464514-475571 GCA_028566635.1 Lobelia cardinalis | reverse complement strand
ACGTCGTGCCCTCGGGCTCGGGCACGAACATTAAGTAGTATTAAAAATTTCGAAAATGCCATCCGTGCCCTCGGGCATGGGCATTAACTAGTAATAAATAAATCGACCCAAATGGAATTATGGAAGGAAGGAAGGAATTGATTTTGATTTGAAAACTGAAACATTGATTTGACGATAATTAACGAGCGAGCGCTGCTTCCTTGAACCTTCCTCCTCTTCCTTCCACTTGCCGGCCACTTAACGCCAGGTCTCCCCCCCGCACCCTGTCTATCCCACTCTTCCCCACCCACCCAAATTCAATCCTCCTCCCCTCCCGACGCCGTGTGCGACTCGTGTCTGTCTGTCCGTGTGTTGAAAATAGAAGGAACCCTCCTCCTTTCGTCTTCCTAATTTCTAAAATTCGCACCACTCCTACATAAAACCTTGGGACGTTGAAATTAATCTTGACTTAATTGTTGGTGGATCCGATCCAGTTCCTGTTATTGAACCCTCCGTTTCAGATCACGTTATATTCAGTTTCAGGTAAACTACTCTACAGTTTCATCCCTCCTTTTTTCTACTACCAGTAGTATTTTAGTCCTTTCAAGTTAACACTTTTTTATTTTTTTGCTTTGCTGATTTGTTTTTCTTTTACTACTATTACTCTTTTCCTCCTCCTGATCTGATTCATCTTTTTGGTTCTTACACTTCTGCACTTCAATTCTTCCATCTCCTGAATATAATTATTAACCCATTGATTATGTACTGTAGTAGCAAATTTAAATGATTAGTTATAGACTTGTAGTTTCTAATTCAGTAACCCACATGTAAAAGTTTAGTTGTATGGCAATTGTTGTAAGACAATTTTTTTTTTTTTTTTGATAAAGGTACTCTCTTTTTTTTGGTGGGGGGAAGGGGACTTATCAACTCCTATATTGTATTCTCCAAATCAATGGTCACTTGTCCCTGATATTTTTCTTCATTTCCTAAAACTCTTACCTCCATTCTCACCAGATGAAGTTTCTTTACGCAATCCAATCACTTGTTAAATTTCTGTAGGTGAAGTAGCATCTCCAAACAAAAATTTCATCACATGTAAGTTGTAAATGTCAAACAATTCAAAAGCATTTACTGAATGTTAGACACGACTCTGATAGGTACATGTTATTCAATTGATATAGGTATAGTTAATATCACGCGTACTTGACCAATTGTATCCTCCAGTTTATTAGTATGCATTGTGCCATCTTCAGCAATAGATGCAGATTTGCATCTTGGCACATTTTTGTATGCAGAACTATCTCAAGCTAGGTTAATCGGAATGGGATCAAGCTAGTTGCTTATTGTGTCTTTTATAAGTGGTAAAGTGGATCTTCTGGCAGTCACTTTGAACGGGCGACACCTGTATGCAACTGAAATTGGAAGATTGCTTTGCAGCTATTTGCACTTTTCAAAGAGCCTATGTGAAGTTGGATTAACTTGATACGACAGATGATGATAATTTGCAAAATTAGAGTAGAAATTATGATAGAAAACTTGTAGCAACGAAGAGAAAATTGAGTCATTGGTGCAACTAGTGCCCACCGTCTCTTTTTTGAAACTCTTAATTGTGTTCTTATTAGATCAAAGTTTTCCGCAGTCAGATTACTTACTAAATTTTTGTATGGACTAGGGAACAATCATATTCAAATAAGGGAAATGCTACCTAGACCCTTAGGATAATGGTTATGGTACAGATATGTCAAGCTTTTGCATTGAAAATCATTAAACGATGTAATGATGGTGCTCATAATTGCTTTGATTCCAATTCCTTATTCAACTACTTTCCATTTTGGGAAGCTTAACCATTGCCCTTCAGGCACTTCTTAGCAAGACCCTTCAAATAAAACAATTTTCATCACATTTTTAATATCAAACATGAAGAAAAATGACATGGGTTTGTGCTTATACTATGTTAAATGTATGTTCTTTTGTGAGTTGTTTGGTGAGAGCAACGGTTGTAGGTAGTTAAAGTTGAAAGCTTGCTTGCACTTTCCTATGAGCCTATGTGAAGTTGGATAAATTTATTATGAGACAATGAAAAACAAAAAACAGAACAAGAGAAAATTAACACAGATCTGCTTGGTTAACTCATCAATGTAAGTAGGTTACATCTATAACTGAAACTTGAGGAGTACACAAATGTGAAGTAGACCCTATTTTCCCTGCTGGACTAAACTTGAAGAATACACAAATATGAAGAGAAACCCTATCCTCCATACTGCATTGAAGAATGAGCTTAAATTTAATGCATAACCTAAGCTACATATGTTAGCGTGTATGCTCAAATAACAAAATGTGTCCCTACTGTACAGGGGGGGGGTGGGGGACCCCATTCCCCCGGATCCCCTAGAGCCCATCTCTTTTTTTTAATTTTATTTTTCCTTTCTTGACCAACGGAAGTACTCAAAAAGAGGTTTTGAGACAGTTGGATTAGGTTGTTCAGGGTAGATTATGTTCATTTCTGAGGCTTACAATAAAAACATGGTCAAAGAAGTTGGACTAATGCACAGCTTAATCAGGCTTCTTTATGACCGAGAAAAATAAATCATTGTTGCGATAGGCTCTGCTGATTGATAAATGTGGCAAATGGTGGAGATAAAGATCGCCAGTATTGGTGATAATTCTTATGCAGATCCATTGGAGATAAAGATCGCCAGTACTGGTGATAATTCTTATGCAGATCCATGAAAGGGAGGTGGTGGTGGCTACATTGGAGTTTGATCTTGCATTGCATTTTTCTTTTGGTGTGATTAACCATCCAATTTTTTAAGCATTTGGCTCTTTGTGAAGTTTGGTGTTGGTTTTCATATTTTAGTTTGATGTGTTTGTGGTGCGCCAACTTCTTTCTTAGGGTACTGATCTAGATGTCTGAGCATGGCTATGCTAACATTGCAAAGGTCTCCGTGTACACTTGATGAAACAAAGTGGAGCTACATAGAAACAGAATGACTATTGATTAATTGACTTTGGATTGGACAAAGGTCTATAAACTATTATAGGAAGTCTGTAGCAACGGAGATAAATAGGGGCGGCAATTTGTGACTTGATTAAACCCGTGGGTTTATAAAATTTGTAAAATTAACCTATTTAAGTGAGTGATAATCAACAAATTTAAATATATTTAGTAAGTTAATATTAAATAGAATCAAATTTAATGATTATAACTCAATTAAATAGGTTAATTTAAAAAAAAATTTTAGATCCACGGGTTTAATTGGGTCACAAATTGCCACCCCTAGAGATAAAGTTGACTGTAAGTCGGTTTACATTTGCTAGCTGAGATGCTGACGTTAATTTTCTTTAATTTAAAGGAATCAGAAGTAGAAAATTCGGTGTTCTTTCTAGGTGCTTATTAGGTTGAGCAATAGTTATTATTTCTGTGTTTTTATGTCCTCTTGCATACTCATAATTTCATCTCTTTTTATGTTGCCATGAATGATGTACCTTTGTAAATCCAACAGATGACTTACAAACTTTGAATCTGAATAGCAAACAATATGAAATTATGGTACCGCCTTATTCTATGAGCCATAACGTAAAACAGAAGTCAATTATTCTTTTGGTGCAAAGGATGTTCATTGGACATGGATTGTTGAGTCCCAGGGCTCGAAGCTTGCTAGGTTGCAATTATGATTGGTGCTCAATGGTAGTACGTGGCCACTCCGGGTTTTAATAGATCCAACCCTTAAATCCCGGGCATTTTCATTTATGCGCAACCCACACAATCCATAAGATCTTCTTGGTGCCGTCATGTGAATTCTTGCAGGTGGCCACTACCAACATTAACCTCTGATGGTGTGCCCATACGTATCACCAACATACAGTCCCTGTTGCAAGGCCTACAACGAAGATGGGCCCTACTCTACCCCATTCAACTGCAGTTCTTAGGTCATTTATGATGACAACTGTAACACCCTGGGCTTAAAGCCCAGTTCACTAGCTCAAGAAGCACATGAGTCAACTAGGCCCGCAACAGAACCACTCAAAAGTCCATGGATGAATTTAGTGCTCAGTATTGTAGGCGGTCACTTAGGTGTATTACGCACATTATAATGCTATCTCTAAGTGCTACTTGTTTAAGGCTGCTGCCTGAATAACTGCTGTGGTTGTTCAATCCTCATGTTTAGTGAATGGGTAGTCATGCAGATCATTACTTGTACTTTGAGCCCAAAGGGAAAGTATCTTTGCCATAAAAAGTGGCTAAGAGGCCTGCTTTTTGGAAGCTGACTTAGGATCTCAATCAGTGGAAAGGAAGTAAGAGCCCTCAGATATTCATGTTTCCAGAAATAAAGCTCCTTGTGCTTGCCAATAGGAGCATGGTGTTGATGCTTTGTCCAGATATGTCGTGTACTAATGGTAGATTGTGCCTAGTAGCCTCTGAATCGAGGATGCATTTTTTTTTTCCCGAAATCTAAGAGGCTTAAAGAAGTTTTATTCCTATCAGCATGATATTATGCACTTCGGTTATTTTGCTTGCATTCTGAAAGGAACCAAATTTTTATAAAATAATAGAAATGTACTCATAAGTGGATAAAGTTGAGGTAAGTTGGTGCGTTTGGATGTGGGGTTTTTTAATATGTTTTGTTTTTGTTTGTATTTTGTGTTTGTTTTGTGTTGGTTTTGGTTTTGTAAAAGTTTTACAATTTTGCCCTTTAAATTTGAAAAAAGTACATGATAGTGATGGAGAGAGAAAGAGAGAGAGGGTGATAGTTGTGATTTGATGTGATGTTTGATAGGATATAAAGGTAATATAGGGGTATGTAAAAATAGTAGGTAGAGAGAGAAAACTTGTGTTTTTAAAACTCAAGTGGTGAACAAGTTTTTGGTATGTTTTTCAAACAAAGTTTCAAAAACTTGACGGGTAAACGCACCCTTAATCCTGTTAAGTTTCTGAAATTTCAGACGTGTCTGCAGCATACACTATTGCTTGGTGGTCGTGCACTCTCAGCTGATTTATTGAATTGATGTTAGAGATTACACCTTGTTAGAGTAAGTGACTTTCATTTTCAGTTGATGTTGTCAATTAATTGTGGGGTTGTCTTTCATGTAACATTAATGTAATAAAGTGGTTCACATTTGATATTTTTTGATGCAGATGGTACCTATGCAGATGGACTCTATGCAAATGGGATCAAAAGAGGAGATGGTCGATCTTGAATCTGATGAAGAAATCCCCTTTAACCCGTCACAAGCCACTGATAAAAAAAGATCTTTGCATTTGGAGGCATCTCATATTATACCTGCTGCTGATGTGTCCAGGACATGGATATTTAGCAAGATGCAGTTCGGCCCTTTTCGTAGTATCTATGTGGTCTTGATAAAAGCAAAGATTAACATTTTACTTCCTTTTGGGCCCCTAGCAATACTGATGCACTATCTAACAGGAAGGCATGTAAGAAATGAGGCTTTTGCAGTCCTTTTTCCTTCTTTTTATACAGAACACTATGTCTTCTGTTTGCTTATCTACTTTCTAAGGGAAGTTGCAAAGTTGATTAGATTAACCTTTCTCATTAGCAGTATCTTATGTATGTTAGGGATGGGTCTTCTTCTTCAGCTTAGTGGGCATCGCACCTTTAGCTGAGAGGCTGGGTTATGCCACTGAGTGAGTATTTTCTTGCGACATAGTCTTTCAACTTCCAATTGGGCCAATTCACCATCCACTTCTAACTTTCACTAATTCAATTGCACATACCTATTTTTGTGCAGGCAGCTTGCATTTTACACGGGCCATACAGGTACATGTTAATGTTTATAAGGTTTTCTATAGAAAAGAAACTTAAATATAGAATGGGCCGTTTTAGAGCACTTGCAAATGCTGTATTAGTAAGATCATGACCATATAGTAGGTCACTAGTATGTTTACATTATGTTGAGAAATGAAGCACAAGTGATTAGCTCCATTGGAGAGTCTATATGTTTCTGTACTTCTATTCTTGTGACCCTGGTTTTCTGCATCCCTTGAAACAGTTTTTTGGTTGGATCTGCAGTTGGAGGTCTTTTAAATGCCACATTTGGCAATGCAACTGAAATGATTATTTCTATATATGCTTTAAGAAATGGGATGATTAGGGTCGTCCAGCAATCATTACTGGGTTCCATCTTGTCGAATATGTTATTAGTGCTTGGCTGTGCATTCTTTACTGGTGGCATCATTCATCATCCGAAAGTTCAGGTTTTCAATAAGGTAATAACTCATTATGATATAATTCTGAAATTTTAATTCATGACAGACTCGACGATTAGGGACTTACATAAATTTGTATTTACCATATAACATCCCCCATTTCTTAAGAATGCATCTCATCTGTATCAAACTGTTCAGGCAGCTGCTGTCGTAAATTCAGGACTTCTATTGATGGCTGTGATGGGTATTCTGTTTCCAGCTGTACTTCATTTCACGCACACAGAGGTCCATTTTGGGAAGTCAGAGTTAGCGCTTTCAAGATTTAGCAGCTGTATAATGCTGGTGGCATATGCAAGCTATCTATTCTTTCAGCTTAAGAGTCAGCCTGATCTTTATAGTACTATCGAAGGGGTAATTTTTTTTTTCTCTGACTTGTTGAAAGGCATATTATTTTGGTACTCATATGAGTAAGCGCTATGGACTTTCTTGTTTCTGGGTAATAGTTAATAGCCTGCCAATGAATTTTACAAGCCCAAAGGGTTTCGTGTATTTTGCTCAAATTAAAGTGCTTTACCTGAAAGTCCTATACTTGAAGCATTCCTTCACAGGTTCCTGATTTTTGGATGACCATCACCTGTGAGATTTAAACAACTTATATTTCCAATGACAAGGAAAATATGAAAGATCTAAAAGATGTTGACCTACTTTCTGACGAAGTGAAAATTAGGGAAATGAAGTACAATATAGTTCATTACCATGCTGAATGAAAGATCTTCCATATCTCTCCATGGATGAATGGTTAGAAACCAATTAATTAGCATGATGCAGACCAAATTCATTATGTATCTACTATAAGTATCCTTTGGCACCCAGATTATTATTTGCTATGTGCCTAGTACTTTAATGCTAACATGAAAGGAATGATGTTTTCTTATCCCTAGCAAAAATAGACAGTAAAGTTTGAAATTGGGACTTGATGCACCTGTAGCATTATCTTTTGTAAGATGGTTTCCAATAAAAATAAAATATCTGATTATCCTAGATTATTACTCCTGGCAGGAAAATGAAAGTAATGCAGAAGATTTCAACGAAGAGGAAGCTCCTGAGATTACAATGTGGGAAGCGATTGCTTGGCTTACAATTTTGACGCTGTGGGTATCTGTACTATCTGGATTTCTCGTTGATGCAATACAGGTAACCGTTGCCAACTGGATATCTAATCTATCTGAGGAACTTTCCTTTCTTGTTTGCTTATTTATGAAGTAAAAGTATCATCAGAGGTAACTTATATATGGCTGTGAAAATTCTGAATTGCTGTGCAAGATAATCTCAGAACTGAGCAAGAGGTCATTTATGCTTGTAATCAAAGCACATTTTAGATGAGAGCCTCGTAGATTCATTCGTAGTGCCATCAACAATGGCGCCTAACTTACCTCATGGGATGTCAGCTTATGTGGCAAAATTATTTTAGATTGTTCTACAGAAAGATATTCAAAAAAATTCTAGCTCCATGGAAATTATACGTCAATTCTCAATCATAGGTTCTAGAGGAAGGATACTAAGAATTTTGATCGTGTCATATATTACAGATGGGTGGACCGTTACTCAAGTTCAGACTGCTTGTCAAACCCCACGCATTAAACTCCCACCTGGAAAAAAAAAAACCAAATTTTCTTATCCGGTCTGCCTTTCTTGTTCATGAATTCAGCTGAGTGTGTGACAGAAACAAATATGAAGGAAAATAGAAACTGCTTTTTTGTTATTTTTGATGAGCCTTGGGGTTATCCCTTCTCTGTCAGAGCAATGTCTATATTTGTTTTGCTTTTATTTTTTATTTTCTGTTTTGTTGCTACGAAGTCTTGGAAGGTCCTACAGTATAGATGCATGCAGTTGTTGTAGTTCTTTGAAGAACTTGGATTGAGGAAGGAACTCGAAGATTATTAAGGGCCTCTAAGGATGGTGCATTGTCTTGTTTTTTCTGAGGGCTTACTGGCTTAGGGCCTTCAGCTGTGGGCACTTGCCAGGGGTTTGATTATCCAGTAACATTGAAAGACCGTGCTCATATTTCTTATTTTGTGCTACCTTATTTGCTCTTGGACCACCATCCCTATACACCCCCGAGCCCGCCCAAAAGAAAGCCACCTGTGGAGTCAGTTATTATCTATCAATAGTAGCAAATTCTTCTTCTATAAACAAGAAAATAAAAAAAGGAATTTTGCTTCCATTATTGCTTCATTGCCACTCTTCTCTGAGGTCAGATAATTGGGACCTCATGTTTGTCAGGATGAATAATACAAATTTTCTTTTTGATATGCTTTTAGGGAGCATCAGACTCATGGAATATGCCAGTAGCTTTTATTAGTGTCATTTTGCTTCCAATAGTTGGGAATGCAGCAGAGCATGCAAGTGCTATTATGTTTGCCATGAAGGACAAGCTTGTGAGTACTTTTTACAATTTTTATGAAAAAAATATTTTACTCGCATTAGATATTTACTTCTGCTATATGTTATAGGACATCACACTTGGAGTTGCAATTGGATCATCCACTCAGATATCAATGTTTGTGGTAAGACCTTAATTCCTTTACAGGGGTCTATTATTATTATTTTTGAAATCCTAAAAGGGTGAGAATGTGTGTTTCTGTTACTTTGCTGTGGCGCTCTTCTGCTCTTCCTTCTCTCTGTATTGGTAGCATTATTTTTGCATCCTAATGCTCAGCTGTTGATAAATGCAGATTCCTTTCTGCGTGGTTGTGGGTTGGTTCATGGGACAGCCCATGGACTTGAACTTTCAGCTCTTTGAGACTGCTACACTCTTTATCACAGTGTTGGTGGTGGCATTTATGCTGCAGGTGTAGTTCTCTCGCACTTTCTTATGCACGGCTAATTTATTGCTCTGTACAATCTTAAGCCAGTATCAACTATAAATTTACACAAGTTTAAGAAAGTGCATTTGATTTTATTAAATAACAGAACTAGTGAGTGGATGTTAATCTGCTGTCAAATGAGACTTTTTTTACATCATCCTGAAATGGAATAGTGGGCACTTTTTAAGATCCAAGGGAGTATGACATATAGGTACATCAAATGCTCAACTCCTATTCTTTCCTTTGTGTGGAAGAAAAAATGATAAGGGAAAATTGGTGATGGTAATTGGTAGGACTAGCTTAATCACATTGTAGTTTCTCAAATTACCTACTGGATCAGATGTGCCACTCCGGAGTAAACATAGATAACGTGATGTGCTAACTTAAGTTTATCCATGGTGGGATTAGGTTCCACAAGTTTGTGACAATTTGAAGGTTTTTGGAGTATTAATGGAACCATATTATGCTCCTTTTTGTTCTATATACGTTTCCTTCCTTTTAACTTCTTTCCTGGTACAAGTTTGTGATATTGAATTTGCACGGCAATACGAAACTTTGAAGGTATCTGTGCAAGTAGTGCATGGTGTTGATTATTGGATTATTAACAAACTGCCCTTAAATTTTCTATATTGGCTTGTCTAGCAAGTTGGAGTCCTGTGTCTGCAGAATGGACATTCTTTCATTTCATGTGGCTAATGCTTGGTAATAGTAACTTCTTAAGTAAAAAAATTGTGGCTTCAGGAAGGAACATCAAACTATTTTAAGGGCTTGATGCTGATACTTTGCTATCTCATTGTTGCTGCAAGCTTCTTTGTACACGTTGACAAGTCAACTGGTGAGTCTCAAACTAAAATCTCTCTTATTTAGGCACTTCCAAATTGAATGAAGTTTGAATGTCTCAGCGTAATTTGCGCAGATGATGATTGAGCATCCAGGATTGGAGATGGTCGAGCATTGGAAAGAATACTGCCATTCCTGCGCCGGGGGGGGGGGGGGTAGCAAAGCTGTTTGTTCATTATTTGTTGTTGTTGTAATCTATCTCTTAAACTATTAAGGAATGAGCAAATCATCCCAGCATGAGGAGCGGGGGGAGGTTTTTGGTCTCTGGTTAGTTGGAAAGGAAAAGTTTGTCTTTCCTTTTTTATATCAGAATGTAGAGTGTACAACGACACTCTTTATCCACGAGACCCGTTGACCATGGACCATTTTCTTACTGTTACTCATTTAGTCTGAATGATTACTTTACTTTACCCACGGTATTTTCTGTAAAATCGTGAATGTGGGTTGACTTTTATTTTGATCATGTTTATTTTTTTTTTTGCTAATATTGTTTCATTACTAGGCCACATTGAGCCCAAGGAGTGGAGAGAGAGAGAGAGAGAGAGAGAGAGAGAGAGAGAGAGAGAGAGAGAGAGAGAGAGAGAGAGAGAGAGAGAGAGAGCCCAATAGTGGCACCGCGAAGAAGCTATTCGAGCCCCCCAATAGTGGCACTGCAAAGCTATTCAATCGCGTTGCTACCTGGGGCTGGACTGGAGGTCAGGTTGGTTTTTAGCACCAAGTTTCTGTCGGGTTTTCTCACTGCTGCTAGCTATTGGAATTGAAATTGCATTTGTTAAAGAGATCCCTTGTAAAACATGTACACAAATTGAGTGTTGACGTTAAAATGTCAACGATAAGAACTTGGCGGATGGTGTGTGTGGACCGTGTGGTGGTGGTGGGGGGTGGTAGCATTCCACCCCTGACCCCTCCATTGATATCTTAAAGTTATTCAGATACGAAAGTCAGTTCTCATTTATAATGATCACTCACTCACTGACAGATGCATATTGCCCAGTAAACAAAAATGGAACCGTAATTCCACCTTACAAATATCAACTATAGTAGTATTAATTAATTAATCGAAAATGCTAGTATGCGGACGTCCGCATGTGCGAACGCTTACAGATTTTTGGTAAAAAGTTACGGTTCATTGGTAAGTTAATATAACCTCTTGGTAAAGAGTTGGTAAAAATAACCAATACCGCTTAGCGGTTTTGGTCCGAAAC
>JAOWAN010000005.1:453406-464414 GCA_028566635.1 Lobelia cardinalis | reverse complement strand
GAGAGAGAGAGAGAGAGAGAGAGAGAGAGAGAGAGAGAGAGAGAGAGAGAGAGCATACTAAATGCATGAAAAGAAGGAAAAGAGCAAAAAAGACATTTTAAACAAAAAACTCATTTACTCCATCTCATATTTTCTACAGTACTGTCTGCTACGATCTGTCACGAAAGTTGATTCATGATCCAGCCTTTAGAGAGGTTTGTGAATAGTAATTTTTGGCACAATTTTCAAAAAAATCTGGGGAGAGGGCCACTGCACTGCTTGCTGTACTTTTTGTACTCTTTCTTCTTCTTTTTTTCCTTTGTTTGTTGGTCCGAGCAGCTTTTATAGTGGATGATAAAATTGCCTTATTACTGTTTCTACCATCCAAATATGAAAACTTATGCTTAGATTATGAATCTGATATCTTTGATATTTGATATTTGAAGTCAAATCATTTTCTTTCTATCTCTCTCCTATCTTTTCACTTTACATATCATAGGTCCCATCATTTTCTTTCTATCTCTCTTCTACTTTTTTACTTTACATATCAAATATTAAAATTAAATATCCCACGATATCGTATTTTTAATCTGAACATTAGTGTAATTTTTGAATGCCACATAACAATATTCCAATTATGAGTTTTACACTTTTAGCTTTTAGTTTGGAAGCAAGAATATTATTTTTCCAAAGTTTTCATTATTTTAAAATGAGAAGGTCCGTGAAATAGTTTTCATATCCCTTAAAATTTTAAAAAATATATATAAACACAGACATAAAATATTTTTTTATATTAACATTTTCTTAAATTAAATTTTATTAAAATATTTACGTATCCTCAAACACGGACTACACTAGTTTATCGATATTAATATTCGAAACCTTCTTCGGTCGACACCTGTACTTATAACTTGCCTTGAACCGGAGATTCTTAGAAGAAGGTGACTCGTTGAAATTTGGAAATTGGACTTTACGTTGACTTCTTGAGTAGAGGTTCAGGGGAAGCAAAACAGAAAATGGAGGAACGAAGAGGGAGACAGTGATCGAGGGTCAGTCGGGGAGGGAGAAGATGATTTGGAATCAGACGGTGGTGCTGTGCTTAATATGGGCCGTCACCCTTCTTTACGGCGAGATGTTTGCCTTTTGGCTGCCTCCTCTCGTGCAATGTTCTTGGCCTTCTCCCAAGGTACTAATTATCTTTTCCGATGCATTCTTTTCTCCTCTCTTATCTTCTACATGTCCTCACCTCTGCACTGCGCTTTCTGACCCTTTGATTTCCCGTCTATGATATCAAATTCTGCATTAATTTAGCTGTGCTGTGCTGAAATTTACCCCATTAATAGTCCAATTGCGATCACTAGGCCGGAATTTGTTTTCGTAACATGCTATAACCCCGATGTTTAACCATTCAGGTAAATCTTGACCATTCACCCATATTTAGGGTTTTTAAAAGCAGAAAGGTATGTGTGATACTTAGCGGCATAGAGTGGTTGTGGTCACTCATATGATTATACCATCCATTGCCAATCACAAGAAAATTAGAACCTCAGACCCTCTGTTCTGAGCTCATTCCGTCCTCACCATGCCACCAAGCAATAGTTCATTCTACTACACGGACCTTAGTGTTGGGAATGATCGGGAATCAAACGTTATCAATTGAAGTAACGAGCTTGTGGTTTCTCAAAGCCGGGATGACTTCGACGAAACGCACCAAAGTTTATTATTTTCCTCAATGATCCCAAAACAATTGTCCAAAGCAGCTTATAAACCATCCTACAAATTACCTCCTAAACAAGGAAACTAATTAAGAGTCTTACATAATTAAACCACAAAAATAAGGAAATAAATCAACAATAAAAGGGAATCAAATAACTGAAGACTTCAGCAAGAAGTCTGCCACGTCCTTTCCTCAGCATAGGAACTTTGGGTTAGGCCTTCGATCACGTCCGCTGCGTCGTAGCTCCAGTGGGCTAGGCCCTGGGCTAGGGGACTCAACACTTAGCTCACCTAGCATTAAAGATTTTGCTTTTAGTTGGTTATACTCCCTCATTCCCATAAAACAGTCCTAAGTTCCCTTTCCTCGTGTCACAAAAGATGGTCCAGTTTCTATAAAAGTTTTTAGTTTAATCTGAAAATGATACTAGCATGTAACGCTATATCTGCAAAAATTTTGAGATGTACAATGAGGCAACAATGAGCACCCCACCCCACCCCAACCCCTTTTTTTTCTTTTTCTTTTTTTGATAGAGGGAGTAGAACAATTTGTGAAATTGAGTTCAAAAAGCAAGTGAATAAGTGTAACCAATCAAGCCTTTTAAATATGAAATGGAGTTTCAAAGTCTTCTGGTTATAGTTTACATCATCGGTAATTGCAGTTCAGACCCCGAACTTAGAGCCACTCTAGAATTATTTTCCCACGTGCATGAAGGCTGACTCTGATTATTGACTCCAACTTTTTGAAACTTCAGATAAATGGAGTTGAATCCTCAGGTAATTATGTAAAAGTTGCAGTTCTAGCTGATCCTCAGGTAATTTTTTTTTCTTTTGTCGAGAGGATTTCATGCAACTGTACATCATGGTGTGGCTTTCTTAATACCATAGATAATGCACGCTTCCTGTCTTAACAGCTCATGGACAAAACCAGTCTTCATCTTCCTCCAAAATCACTCATTCTGGAGATTGCACAGTTCTATACCGATATCTTCATGCGCAGGGCATTCCTGGCATCTGTCATGCCTTTGAAACCTGACGTGGTTTTATTTTTGGGTGATTACTTTGATGGAGGGCTGATTCTTTCTGATGAAGAGTAAGCTGGCAAAGTTTGTCCTTTTTCCTTGATTTTAGTTGATTTCTTATGAATTGACAAGAAAGCTTCTTAAATGCAGGCACTCGTATTATATGAACTATTTCAATATTTCCAGTAACACTATTTTATAAATCAATGATTTTGTCATTTTGTTTTTAAAAAATATTGATAAACACACTATATTAGGAAGTGCCAAGGGGCTGCAACCCATGTATACTAAAATTATACTATAGAACAAAGCACAATTATACACCTGAACATCAGCGAGCTAACCATAGATCTATTCCCCATTCCCTTCTCTCCCCCCCCCCCGGCCTATATCAACAAGCTGTCCACAGGTTATGAGTCGCTCAACCAAAAATGGAGCAAGTTCCTAATTGAGCCCTATAAACTCTAAATTGATACCTGGACTCCCTCAGCGTTTGTCCTATTCTCTCAATCCAAACGCTCCACATGAGGCTAGCAGAGTTGTTGGCCATCTCTCCGCTTTTATCTTCTATCTGCTGGTAAGGCTGATGATAGGTCTGCGAACATGCTTACAGGCATGATGATGGGGACCTTCATATTTTTTGGATGATTGCAAAGTTCTGAGTTGCGATTTCAAGTTCTTGAATTTTGTAGTATTTTAATTATGCAACGTGCTACCTGCTCAAATAGCGTTACTATGCAACTTTTGCGTTCTGTTTGACACTTGTTATGAAAATCACGGGGTTAGACATTGCATTTCTAGTCTTCCTCCGTCCCACTTCAAGAGTTACACTTACCATTATGTATTGTCCCACTTGAAGAGTTAGATTTCCTTTTTAAGCCATGACATTTGACAAGATTACGCTCCCTTTTTGCAAAGGTTAAATGTTGGACTCATGTTTAGGGGAATTTTAGATAATTTACATATTTTCAACCCCTTCCTTAATCTCCGCTGCCAAATCAAAGTGTAACTCTTGAAGTGGGAAGGCGGGAGTAACTACTTGGAAAGTTAGTCCCTGTCTCTTTCTTTATGTAGATCGTATAATCTACTTTGCGCTTGCTCTATTTCAGCTTCTATTGCATTTTCTTTTCTTTTTCATTCTCCTTTTGTTCCATTTACTTGTAAGTTCTCTCTCATTTGCTTAACCACAATATGTTATATGTATTAGGTCTAGAGTGATGAATCACATTTTAGATTTCATGAACAATCCTTTCTTGCTTTCTGATACTGGTGTTTGATTTGTTGATTTTACAGATGGCAGGAATCTTTGAACCGTTTTAAGCATATTTTTGACCTAGAAAGACTTAAGAAAACTACTAATCACCAAGTTTACTTTATTAGTGGAAACCATGACATCGGTTATGCAGCTTTTCACTCTAATAGGCCTGAGGTAACCTTCTTTCAGTATATCTTCATAGTTCATATTCACGATATATTAAGGTATCTTGAAAGTGTCTGTTACTTGTCCGCTTCTAAGCTAGAATGTAGCAACCTAGCAGTTAATTGCTCTCTTAAATTATTTCATTCTGAGATGGTAAATTATTGAAAGCCCAAGTTCCTCTTAGTGTTCTGAGTGCAGAATGATTCGTAAAGCATTTCCGTATATACCATCCAAACTCTATTTTATGGGGATGAATGCCATTATAAGTGATTAATTTATGCTTATTTGTGGAAATCCAACTATATAAGCTACTATTTTTGCACGACTTATCTACTAGTTTCATTTTCAAAAAAAATGAAAGAAAGCAGATGGTCAATGTGTTTCGTAGTCTGTGCAAGATGCTTCATCCATTCACCGCTATTTCTCTTACATTTATCCTTTGGTATTTTTCGTTCGTAGGTTTTCAGACGATATGACAAGGAATTTGGTTCAAGGAACTATCGATTCACTGCTGGAAAAGTGGATTTTATTGCTGTTGATGCCCAAACCCTGGATGGTAAGAATGATATAGCTAGCCTTATCCTCCTCTATGGTATTACATGCCTCATCTCAACAAAGTTTGGGTTGTTATCTATGTTCAAGTTAAATGAGATTGTTTTATAAATGACAGCGAAGGATTTCTAACTTCATTGAGTTCTTGAACAGAAGGCTGATCCAAACAACCCCAAACTATGCTGAGATGAAATAAGCAATAAATTCGACGAATTGCATAAAATTCCGTTCAGGAATCTATTCTAATTCAACTATGAGGGTCCCGTGGTCAAGCCTCACTAGTGGTGTTGTAGGAGGGGTAGTATGTTACCTGGACGCATCTATGAAAATCGGATTTGCAGGTGTCGATCTGGGTGTCAGATATGCCAATATTATAACATTTTGGCAGTAGATATAGTGTAAAAATCTACACCCACACACTCCCCTTCATCATCTGACATGGACGCGGGAACTATAACAAAAATGAAGTATTCAGGTAACACAATCTAATGTCAATCGCCAGTCACCCCACCCTCCCCTCTAGAAAGGGAAGGGAGGAAAAAAGAAAAGAAGTGGAGATAGACTGTAGCCCCTTGAGTACCTCTATAAACAGACTGAGGAACATAATGTAATCTTACAGGACATGGCTTCAAGGCACACACCTAAATAGTTTACATTTCACCCAACACAACCACCTTTCCCTTATCTTTCTTTGAGTCTTCGGTTAAGAAGGCACATATATTACTGTAATAAAATAGATGTGCACTACACGTGGGAACTATTACAAAAGTTCAGGTGTTCGTATCTCAAAACCAATTAGTTTCTGAGAGAGAGAGATTAATTAACTTCAGCCATGGCCATGGCAAAGTTAACACTTCTCTTTTCCTTTGTCATTTGCATGAGCTTTTGCATGAATAACAGCCACGCGTTCTTCCCATTCTACCCAGACGGCCCAATCTCCTTGCCCAAATTTGAATTTCTGCAACCAGTCATATATCCTCGACGCTTGTATCTGAATGGACCACCAGTCCCGCCAGCAGCGCTGGTTCAGCCCCGCCCCTGATCCCAAAACTAAAAACCCAACTTGCCCGCCACCTTCCTTCGGTTTTGATATAGACGGATGCAGGACAATGATATCTACTGTGCAGAAATGCTCAAAAAGTGGCGGTGATGGCGGCGGTAGGCGGCTAATGGTGGTGCCGGCTGCTCCTGTTTGGAATCCAAATGGGAATAGGTTGCACAGCTGCCACCGCTTATACTAAAGGTTGCACTGCTGCTTATCCGGACATCTTCCGTGAGGATTTCAAGACTTCGATTGGAACCCTGTGCATTTGATCATTCCATCATTTTCAGGGTCAGATAAAATGTTCTATATCTACTTATGTAGGTGTTTAGGTTTGTTAGATGCATGTTTGAAATTTCTCAATCTTCTTATTCCTTCATTTTAGATTAATATGTCCTTTAGATTAAATCAGCTACCTAAGATAAAAAAATGTTTTCAATATATATATATATGTGTGTGTGGGTCTACGAGTGTGTGTGCATGTCATGTACTGTGAGAAGATTATAGGATTTAGATCAGTGATCGAACACATTCAGAAGTTTCACTTGAAACTAGAAAGTTCCAATATGAATTATAATTTCTAAAAAATGAAGATTGAAATTTAACAAAAAAGAAAATGGTTTCTAAGTTGACTGTATCTGGAGATTACCTACCACATTTAAGTTTCCTTTTAGCTGCATATGCTTGCCAATGTAGTTCTCGATTGAAAGGGGACTCGAAATTATTTCTAGTTGTACCACAGAGGATTGGATCAAGATAAATTCTTATCTACAGGGTCTCCACAAGAAAACCAGACTGCAGCAACCTGGAATTTCATCAACAATCTCTCCGGAGGTAAATTTAACTATCTATCAAGCTCGTACATTTGTGTAGTTATCTATGTTACATGGACCCTTCACTTTTGCCCGTGTCCGACATGACATGGGTGTGGCTGTTTTACACTAGATTTGGTGTAAATTTTTATAATTTTCGAGAATCCGACACTCGGATCCGTACCCGTGTCGGATCCTCCCAGCGGAGTCCAGGTAACATAGGTAGTTATCATTCTATGTTAACAACACATCCAGCAATGCCCTTTACATTCGTTTAGATTCTACTGCACCTCCAAGGATTTTATTAAGCCACATACCGCTATATCGTTCCAATTGGACTTCCTGTGGCCCTCATCGTTCTTCCTCAGTTATAAATCAGGTACAATTCTACTACCCGTGATTTTGTTGTGGGGCTGAGCTTAATATGTATTCCCTTTTTCGCTCCAAGATTAACTTGTATTGCCTTCAAATATATTTTATATTTTGTATTTTTGAGGTCATTTTAGTTTGCACTACAGTAAATTAGGGGGTTCTGAATCTGAAACATTCTTCTGTCTCTAATTGAATTCACGCACACTTCTGTTTCTTCATCTTCAGAGAATTTCTCGTGCTGCTCATGATCAGGGAATAATGTAACATTCTTATCTCAGTATCATTCCTTCTCATAGGAATTACATTTTTCCAGTTTGTGCTTCTTTGGCTAATGATATCTAAAGGTGCACTTCAAAGGATCTTTTACTGATACAGGTACCAAAACTATATTACAGAACAAGCATCGAACAAATTACTGGATTCAATCAGACCTGTATGTTCTCTCTTCTCTTCCGAAGTCATGATTGATGTCTCATATTGGTTACAAGAAGAAACATGAAAATCATCTACTTGGGCAAAAAGATGTGAAATAAATTGACATGTTGTTTTCTGCACCAGCAGATACTCGTCTTGTCCGGTCATGATCATGATCAGTGCACTGTTACTCATATGTCCAAACAGGGGCCAGTGTTAGAGGTGAGAAAACTACTTACTCTTTGCAACTCATTGTTTTTTTCAGTGTCATGATTTTTGAGCTGTACTTTGTGTAGCACACTCTAGGGACCATAAGCTGGCAGCAGGGAAATTTATATCCGTCATTTATGCTATTATCTGCAAGCAACCATTCATTTCAAAATGCGTCCAATGTGAGAAACGCAGTATCATCTCATGTGTGCTTTCTTCCTGCACAAGTATTCA
Organism: Lobelia cardinalis; assembly: GCA_028566635.1. Classification (NCBI taxonomy): domain Eukaryota; kingdom Viridiplantae; phylum Streptophyta; class Magnoliopsida; order Asterales; family Campanulaceae; genus Lobelia; species Lobelia cardinalis. Next base: position 456,644 of record JAOWAN010000005.1, on the reverse strand, counting down.
TTTATATGTGGTAATCATGCTATTTTGACTATGGGAACCGTCAAATTTATAAATTTGTTGTTGGTAGTAGTTCTGAACTTCCATTTGCTGAAATCTCAGGTATCTTTCTCTGTTTGTCATAACCCTTCTTGTTTTGCTCCTATGGCCAACTAACGGCATTGGGATTTTCCATACTGTTGGTGGTTTCATGAGTCATATCGGAAGTGTTCTTAGCGTTTTCAAAGTTGGCACAAAGGAAAAGGACGAAGATGAGAACTGTGAGTATGAGATGGTTTGGGATGCAGAAGGAACGATGCACCTTATCAAGAAAGCCTCAGAGGCAACTTCTACTACTGGCTCAACTGAGAGGGTTGTGATGGAGAGGGGAACTGCTGTAATGCGGTCAACAGCTAAGAAGCAGGTAATGCAGGAGGTAGAGATTTCCTTGCCTACAGAGATGAATTATGTGCCTAGTAAAACTAAAAATTCAAAAGCAAAAAGGGTGATAAGGAGACTGGTGCGGGCATTCCGAGTGCTTACCATTGTTGCTGCTTTCAACCTGCCTATCTATATGATGTTGCTGTTCAAGGACTGGATTGACCAATGATGCTGGAAAAGTCTGAATGACCATGCTGCTTTTTATTCTTGGCTGCATGCTGCTTAGTGCGGGTTGACCCAACACACCGGTTATAAGGTTGGTTTGGAGTTTGAGAGATTCGTGCACGATCATTGCAAATCGGAGCTGTAGTTGACCAAACCTATGCTGATGTTCGTGAACCAGAAGCAACCGAAACCTCCCCTGGAAATTGAAATAATCAAAGTAGGTCAGCCTTGATCAAATGTTAGATTTGTATACCGAACTGTATCACCAGTTGAACAATTGAAGCAAACTATAAATGAATGCAGTTTGATTCGTTTTACTTTCAAAGTAGGAAAGCTTATAGTTTATTCCAAACTGAATCAAACCATGCATTTGCTGCTACTCTCAACAAGATATGCAAAAGAACATGCCCCTCTCCATTGCACTAACCAGGCCATAAAGAGTGATTATAGCTAATTAGTTGATTTTCTCAAAACAGTACTACAAGTGATAAATAATCATAGCCAAGATTTTATATTAAAACAATTAGGACCAACTTGGCCAAAATACTCACTATTCCGTGAACGAGTGTCAATTAGATTTTTTGATACTCAATTTGCGCTGTTTTAGGGTTAATAATTTTCCACTAATCATCAAAAAGTACTGCTATTTATTACGGAGGATATTGAAAAAAAGAAAAAGAAAAAAAGACACCACCCATCTACGACAACGACGACAAAATCTTGATCCCAATCACTTGGGGTCGGATTTATGAGTTCTTTTTTGTCAATTCACGAAAAAATGCCTAGTCATCATATAAATCACAATCTTTCATGTTTTTCCGTAATGACGATGTTCATGTTAATTTTTGGTACCCCTAGCTTGTTTATGACTAATATAATCGCACCACCTAACTCGAGCACCGATACGATCAAACCATCTTAAACAAAACTCTCTCATTTTTTTAGGAGCTACTTTACTTTTACAGTTACTCTAATATATACTCCCCCACCCCATCCAAAATGAAGAATCATTTTAATTCAGATCTAGATCATGTGATGAGTTTTGGAACATATTAATTAAGAGTTGACACCAAGCATGCTTTTGTAGTTGTTAATTATTAAGAATCTGATCAAGCAGATTAACATTAGTAGCTAGGATACTGTTCATTTTTCTATTTGACGGCACGTAATTTATTGGTACAGTGGTACGGATCGTACGTGTATAACTAAAAAGGGTATATCTATCTTATAAATTAGGTCAGTGGACTTCACATCAAGTGAATAGTAACTCTCAAATGAATAGTAGCTACAGTAACTGTTCAATAACAATTGTCTATTACAAAATGATCTAACAGTAGCTGAACCCATTCAAGTCAAAAGTTAAAATTATCATCCAAACCATTCATTTTACACACAATCCATGTCAAAAACATATCTCATCCATTAATTTTTAATCAACTGTTGCAGCCTAATTGCAACTACAAATTTTCAAAATTTCCCCTACTCTAAATTTTCAAAATTTAAATTTTCAAAAGTTGGAGAACTACTTATACCAGCTACTTCTTCAATTCAGTTTCCCACTTTTCACCCACATTCAAATTTCAACTCTACCCAATTTACTTCATCAGGTTTCCATCTACTCCTTTATTACATATTTATGTCTATTTGTAGCATTTAATTGACCGTTGTCTGCATCTTTCTTCTCTTCATCTACTGCATTTGAGTTTTGTCGTAGGCTTCAAATTTGTGAAAGAAAAATCAGCTCTCTAAAAACTTTAAAGAAAAGAAAGTCAGGGCTTTTGTAGAGAACTCAACCCTTTTGTGTAAAGAGGGAACTTACCGAAGATGAGATAGAAGCGTTTCTTCTAAGCAAAGAAGAATACTGCAAGTGGGAAGAAATGTCAAAAAGATTTAATGGGTTCTTGGGTTAGAGTTTCAGAAAGACACTAATCACTACTAATTCCAACACTAACCCAGAAATAAAGTGTACCCACCACCTCACAATCACACTCTCAAGTCTCACCCACACTCTGTCCCTCTCTAGGTTCAGCTCACTGCCTTTACGTTTTTCTTTTCTTCTCTCTTGCAGCTCAATCTCACTCCCAAGATCCGTCCAACCAACCGTGTTCACTTAATTAAAAAAAAAAAATTCACTCCGCCTCTCAAGATCTACCACCATTTCTCTCTCTCTCTCTCCCCAGATCCTCTCCGCTCTCTCTCTCTCTCTCCACCGGGTTTCATGGATCTACATTGTCGACCATCAGAGCTCGAACGACACTTCAACGTCTATGACAGTCACCTCCCGTCCTCCTTGCCCATCAGTTAGCAATATTTCATTCCACAAAATTTATTTTCAAGTTTAAATCCCAATTAAAATCGAGAGAGAGTTCTTTTGTCTCGGTGGAGAGAAGATGTGGCTGGGTTCGAACAACTTGGCTTCTGGGGATGTTACACAGAGATCGGTGCAGAGGGGAAGTTACAGAGAGAGAGAGAGATAGAAAGAGGGAGGGAGAGAGATCGGTGTGGAGGGGTGGTTACAGAGAGAGAGAGAAAGAGGGAGGGAGAGAGAGAAACTTACCTCTGCGTTGGTGGGAGGGATGCGGCGGCGATGGTGAGGGATCTGGAGTTGTAGAGAGAGAGAGAGGTTGTAGAGAGAGGAAAGATCGTGCAGGCGGCG
>JAOWAN010000005.1:385662-420777 GCA_028566635.1 Lobelia cardinalis | reverse complement strand
AAACCCCATTTCGAAACAAAAATGTAACGTTAGGGCCTATTACGGAATTTCTGAAACCGGGGGACTTGTTTTGAAACTCCACGGAAACTTTGGGGCCTAAAATGAGATTAACCCTATTAGGAATATGATAGAGCTATTGCCAACAAACAAGAGGTAAGAGTACATGGTCGCACATAACTATGGGGAAAGAGATTGGCCATTCAAGACAACTAGCTACACGCTTTGAACTAGTGAGCTTTGTGTAGCCAAAGTTTAGTTCATCAACTCTGATTCTTCCTAATTCTATGCTGATTTGAGCATTTTGTGTGCCTGGGAAAACTCTTATCAGCCATATGTAAACCTATTTCCTCCCTTAAACATCAGTCGAATGCAAGAGTTTTATCAAGATCTTTTAGTAAAGTCAGTCATCCCACTTAACCGTTCCACTAAAGATCATTAACCAACCATTGAGAGCAAAATCAATATGACAATTTAATGTGTTCCTACGAAAGATATGCTAGTCTACCTTACCAGAAAAGAAGGAACAGCTCATATGTTCAGCCAGGGAAAGAGCAAAATGAGAATGGCATAAGAACCGAGTGTAAGAGCTTGGGCCAAAGTTACGGTTGCTTACCTATATGGATCTATCCCTGTCGCAGCCAAGGCTTCAACTGCTTTAGAAATGATTTCATTCACAACTCGGTTTAAATTCCGAGATAAGTAACGTCCTTGAGAAGCAAAGCAGATTACGAACTTCATATCCAAGTAGAACTGCACATAAGCAAGTGAGAGAAATTTAAGTAACCAAGGTCAGTAAAGAAAAATGAGGACAAATTTTATCAACTATATTAACCTGTTGAAGACCAAGGGGACCTAAAGGCCTCGGCCCTTCTTCAATATCATCCCAAAAGCTTTGGTCTTCCGAAAGCCATAAGATGACGGTTTCGGTAAGCCTCATCAACAGCATTGTAGCAAATCTCTCCCTGCCAACAAACATTTCTGCTAATATGGCTGACATCCTGTATAGTTTTGCATAGAGTTCCTGAAGAGGAAAAGAACAATAAGTATGACACTAAGTCTCACACTCTAACCAAAAGCCTTGCATATAGATATTTCATTCAGCAGCCTAGAAACAATGATACCTAAATCCCTCGTATTCCAGTAACTATAGTCGTAGATACATAACCTCTGTTTCAAAAGATTTGCCTACTATTCCTTTGTAGGATGTTCCAAATAAGTGTCCACTTTGAAAATTTGCTGGTCGATTACCGTCCATAAATTCTTTTCTTATAGAGTCCGATGGATTCTCTAATACTATGTACCAACCCAAAGGGCACCCTTATTTTTGAACTTGGGGTGTATTTGTTTTCTTAATCTAGTTATAACAAAACATCTGAAATTACTAGGGATAAAACATATCTTTAACCTAGCATGTGACCCCAGGGTCCCCATCAATTCGAGTAAAGAAGAAGTGGGCCTTGTCTAGATTGAAACTTTAGTCCCTTTCCAATTGAGTTCCATCATTTAAAAGTTAAGGTTCATTCATGTAAAATACAATAGGCCAAATGGAACTTCATTATTTGTCTTAGAAACAACAAACCAAGCGAATCTGAAGAACTAGCTAAGAAGTTTCTGTGCACGGTAATGCTGCAGGAAAATGGAAATCGCTGTTGGCTCCGCTAAGGACAAGATTAGAAACTAATGGTCAGAAAGTTTTATCGGTAATAGAAACATGTACATAAACAAACATATGCCTGAAGCACCATAAAGGGTTTAACGGCCTGAAACTGCAGGCTGATCAACAGCTACCATCTATGAGTCAGTGACAGCATTAGTTCTGTTTCCACAACTTCAAATCCAATTTAATTATTTGTTCTGTGATGACGGAAATGTAGATCAGTTCATGATTAAGCAAACCAAGAGCAAAAAGTCAAGGTTGCAAGTTCAACAATGGCTGGTCTCAGAAGTTAGTTAGAAATGCAAGGCTAAAAGCTGGAATGGATCATCAGTTTATAACGGTGATCCGACAAATCATTCTTTGCCAAACATCAGAAAAACAAATCTGCAGGCTTTCTGCAAATTTCCTTTTTGAATGATACTCTCAAGACGCTGCAAGCTTTTAAAAGCGAGACTATAAGGGTTGAGACATGCTGAGATCAGAGGGTTGGGCTACTTTGCACATACACTTTTTGTAACCCAGATTTGCTTTTAGTTTTCTTGAAGGATTTCTTATCTGTCATGTCATATATCTTTTACGGTATCCTTTCTATCTAGTACTCCCTCCCGTTCAAAATAGATGACCTTTTAGCAAAAAAAATTTGTTTCAAAATAGATGTCACTTTAGGATTTCTAGGCTTTTTTTAATCCTTATTTTCCTAAATTGCCCTCCTATTCTCCCAACAACCCATAACCATTAATTGCATTTACCTCTTTTACTATTAATAAAGATAGATTATTTAATAACGGTAGTCAATATATATCATTTTTTAATACGTGTGCACAAGTGTGAAAGGTCATTTATTGGGAACCGGAGGGAGTAAATTTCTTTTTGTTTTATAATAATAGTAATAAAGAGGCCATATTGCAACAACTTCAATCAGTCACACGTGCTCTGATATCTCAATTGCCATATCGCCCAAGTTCTGAAGTACAACTACAAAACCAAAATTTGCACAATCATTGAGCCCCCTAAGTATCGTCCGAAATCTAACTCTACAGAAAGAAGAAACAAGACAATAATGAAGGCAGAGAGAGTAAGAGAAAGAAAAGATGTTTGACGGAAAGCTAAATGATCTATATACAGGAGCATGATCACTAAATAATGACAGGGGCACATGAGTAATTACCACCTACTTTAAAATCCTGCGGGGCAGCGTATCAATTCGAATGAGCACATGCAATGAAATATGCATAAGAGTAATTTATACCTTTCATACCAAGGATAAGAGTAAAATCAGCCGTTCTTGTCAACTTATGACATGAAGAACAACCGAGGCATGCCCTAAAAAGGAAAGAAAGCCATAGAAGCTATGAAGTACCTGAAATATTGGAGAAGGGAACCATTCTACTTCATTCATGTTTCCATCCATGCTTACGTACATGTCTGCACTAAGATGGCTATCACCATCCTCCGTAAAAATAAGATCCAGAGCATGTTGCCTACAAAAGCTATCCTTTAATCTATCTACCGAGTTAGCCAAGCGCCTCTTCCATTCCCTTTGCTCAGGATGACGGTTTTGCCGATCAGAAGGTCTTCTTCGGGGATCATCCTTGTAGTTTCCCTGACTTATTGGGGCCAGCTTCATGGCGGCACGTGGTAACAGTTCATCCGCTAACAAGGATGCATTTGCGAGTAATGCAATTTGCTGGGCTTCAGTCTCAGCCATCCGGACAATTTTATTTCCAGAGCCTTCAAAGTTTGCTTCTTCTTCCATGGATCCTGGTAGTGCTCTAATGAGTGTGCTAACGTAAGAATTGAAAACCTGGAATAGACCTTCCAATGTTTTACCCCCTAACTGCATACTTAGAAGTGGCCCTACGTCTTCAAAGAAATCCTGCAGGAGTAATGGCATGAAAGGATCATTGATGTGCCCACAGTAGCCAAACAGTCATAAAAGCAGATAAATGTAACCCAACCTTTATAAAGGGATTGTCTACGAACAAACTTAGGATGCTTTATGATATGCAATAGAAGATATTAAACACATTCCAGGTCAGCAAGTCAAGCATGAACAAGGAGCATATCTCTCAAATAACATGTTAAAGAGAGCAAATAGATAAATTGGTTACCTGGACCATCAAATTAAACCTCTGAGCACTACTTGAAAGTTTATAATGATAGGCTGCTGTGGTACCAAGTGATGTACCAGACGGCCTGCCAGATGTACGCGTACCAGCGGTGGAAGATGTAAGATCCCAGTCATCAGCCGCAGCAAGAGCAGCTGTACTCTCTTCAATTCGTTTTAAATTAGCATCTAGTGCTTGTTCAACGCTAGGTCTAAAGAGTTTCAAAAGCACAGGACAGAGCGCCAGACCGCGAGCTTCCAACAAAGAGCAATGACCTAGGGCTATTTGAACACATTCTGCAGCGGCCCTCAAACCACCGGCAGCTGCAGATGATGCTAATGCATGCCTTTTGACAAGAAGAGCAAAGGCCTCGGTTTGCTTTGTAGCCCACATCACAAGCTCAGAGGTATATGATGGTTCCTTACCAAAAATAGCAAGTGAATCACTTGCAGCTTGAGCAATTGCAGAAAATACTAGTTGTGAGATAGCTGCAGTATACGCTCCTCCGTATGATGTATTTGAGGGACGGAGATTATGCAGGTTGGACTGGAACCTCTGATAATGTGCATTTAGTAGTAAATTATGAGCACGAGGGCCATCCCCTAGCCTTTTAAGAGCAGAAATAGCTGCACGAAGCTCACCACCACGTGTAGAAGGGTGGCAGGCAGCATCAGCAAGCTGGTTAGCCAGTTTTTGTCGACAATCAGCAATAGCTGTCTGCAGCGACATGAGAACTGAAGCACTCAATGTTTTCTTTTCTTTCGCTTCAGATGCTACACGTTCTCCTTCATCAAGGGTAGCCAAAGCTTCCTCCACTCTCCTTTCGGCTAATAAAACATCAAGGATATCAGGGAACTCAATTAACCATTTCTCTAGATCTGAAGGATCTCTTACTTCGTCATACAATAAGCCATTTGAAGCAGAACCCTCAGGAGCGGTGATAGAAGTAGAATCTATGTGAACTCCCTCAGCTAAACCATGAATTAAAGTTGCCTGAGTAGATAGCAGGTTTCTAATAGACAAAAGTTCACCCTCTAAATCTGATATCTCTTTTGATGTACTGAAAGATAAAATAGGAAACAAGATTAGAATGTGGAAGAGCTATGTCAAATTATAGGATTGCCATAATAAAAATATCAAAGCTAAATTATAGACTTTTTTTTTTTGGACAAAAGAAGAATATTATTGACAGAGAAAGAATGTACAAAGAAAGGTGGACAAGAAATCCACCAAAAACATCCAAAAATAACAGATACACATGAAATTACTCTATAGCGGATTTCGAATCACTAGCTAAATCTCCCAAAGACAAACCCTGAAAAGTGCCAAAACTCCTAGCCCATAGAGAAGACTGCTTAGTAATCTTCTCCCACAATAATAAAAGCGAGAGAGTTTCTCTCAATCCAGATATTCCACAATAAAATGAAGACGGCACAATCCCATAGCAAAGAAGCATCCCTCGATCAACCAAAGCCTACATGGCTAATCATAATGAACTCTTCCACGTTGCGAGGTATAATGCATGCATAAACAGATACTCGTGAGAGTCACTAGCTCTCATATTTATGACGCACACATCTGGAGAGATGCATTTTCGATTGTCACCTTTGTCGTCAATCATTTGTGTTCAAGCGGCCAAGGAACCAAGCAAAAACCTTGTATTTAAACGCGACCTTGGACTTCCAAATGAAATGGTAAAGAGGAAAATCAAGCAATAAATCAGGACGAAGAATTTTGGTGAAGGACTTCACAGAAAAAGACACGGTCCGATCAGGACCCAGATTCGCCGGTCGGATTGACGATCCGAAGGACGAAAAAGGACAACTGAAGCAGTCAATCTGCAACCGACATGGACTCTCTATCATTGAGATTCCTCACAAAATCAAAATTCCTGGTAACTTGACCCCCCCCCCTCCTTAACAAGGAAAGTAGCAATAAGCGCGTTATGGAAATTGGAAAATCGAAACAAACGAGAAAGATAACGAACATAAGGGTAAAAAAGGTTATAACAACTCGAAATGAACTTCCAGGGACTGACATACGTGGTGGAAAGACTGGGAATACTCGACAAACACGACTCAATGAGAGTAACTCTCCCCCCTAAAGAACAATAAACACCCTTCCACCCAGCTAACCTCTCAGTCTCTGACACCTTGTCAATAATCAGATCCCAGAACTTAGTGGCCCTAGGATTTCCACCTAAAGGAAGATCAAGATAGGAAAAAGGAAAATTCAAAATAGGATAGCCCAAAAGATCAGCATACAAATTTAAAATTGAAGGTTCTAAATTATTGCTTGCTAAACCATATTTGGTTAGATCAATCTTAAGGCCAGAAGCAATCTCGAAGATTTAAAAATGGTAAGAACATTTGCAAACTTACCACGCCCCTCAGACAAGAATAGCATGGTGTCATCGGCATATTGAAGATGGAGACCATCATTTCCAACCCAACAGCCCTCTAAGACACCACTTGCTTCACTCCTCCTTAGCAACATACTAAGAACATCCACAACTAGCGTAAAAAGAAAAGGAGAAATAGGATCTCCCAGACGAAGACCTCTTGAAGCACGAAACCACTCCTTAGGCTCCCCATTAAACATAACGAGGAAGAGGAAAGACACCCTTGGATCCATCTCCACCATCTAGTACCGAAACCTTTCCTACCATAACTAAATCAAGGAATCGCCAATTAACCGAATCATACACCTTCTCAAAATCTAATTGAAGAATTAACCCTTTCCTATCTCTTCTCCTCAAGTCATCTACAACCTCATTCGCCACAAGAGCAGCATCAATCAGTTGACGACCCTTAACAAAAGCAGATTGAATTCAGAGATGGTATCACCCAATACCTCCCCAAGTCTGCGACATTTAAAAACTATGAAGGAAAGTACACATTAATCAAACAATGTGCAGTAAACATGTTAGACTCCCCCCCTACAGAGATGCAAAACTATTAATAGATTGAGTAGCTCAATGCAAAACAACAGATCGATTGAGCATGAAACAACTCAAGCTATATCCACAGCTCGATGCAAAGACACTTGTAGATAGAGCTCAATGGTTGTCTGTAGGTAGTTTGCACCCGAGGCCATAATGCAAGCGATTTAATCATTAAACTTAGATCTCGAGACTCAAAATCCACAAAATCAACTTTCCTGGTTCTGTCCTCATTATTCAACCATATAACCACATATAATTAACATATTAGTTTAGGAAACTAGATTTAAACAATCTCAACTAACATCCAGCTTCCTTCAAATTATGTATGTTCCTTTCATTAAAAACATTAACTTGTTCATATTATCACAACTTAAAAGCAAAACCCAATATTACTCTTCACTTAAATTAAAAACACATTACTCTTCATTCACCCACAATGCAATCTCTAGTTCAGATTCTTCATCATGCCGCAAAACTATTAAGCAAACAGCTCCATGCATGCATTGATTCAAACAACGCCCATCATTTAGAGTATAACGATGTTGCATATATCACTCTCATTCATGCTCCTATTTTTAATTTGTGGTAACTGGTAATTGAGATGGTTAAATTGACTTAGGTACAAAATTGTAAGGCCCTTGAAGCAATTTGGTGTACCATTTGCTTCATTCAAGTGGCTCGCACTAGAAAAATCATATTTAAAAGAATATTCATCTCATATGTAAAGGAAAATAAAGAATGTTGAAAGAATTGAAAGTTCAATATTTGAGTGAACTTTTTCTCCTTAAGTGGTAAGGAATTTATCGCACTGTAGCTTTACAATATGTGAAGCAATAACTTGGAGCTATGAATGTAAAAAAAATATAATTAAAAAATTAGCACCATTAAACAATCCTAATTTCTATAATGCGTATGTCCCTACTTTAGAGAGTTTTGAGATCAGTTTGTCAAGATGGAAGTAAATCGAAAATGTCAGAAGGCAACGTTTTGCATCTATATTATCTTGTTTGCTCCAAAGGTTAATTTGGGAATATCGAGAAAAAGAACAGACTTAAAATCTTATGGCTAGGTCAGATAGGCGATTTATAGAGATATATGATGTTTTTTTTATTGTAGACGATATTTGAAATTGTGATATATGGAGATATATGATATTAATGAAAAGATAAAAATGCCCTTGACAAGACAACCGACAACAATTGGTTTTATGAAAATCCCCCCCCCTCCCCCCCCCCCATAATTTTCATGTCTGACACCCCATTTTAGGTGGACTAGTCTACACAAATGGGAAAATCAACTCCTTCTAATCAGAGAAATAAATAAATTAGGAAAGGGAGAGTGAGAGTGAGAGTGAGAGTGAGAGAGATAGAGAGCTGAGAAAATTTTCAGAGAGAACGAGGAAGACCCGTGCAATTGTCTAAGGATGGTCCGGCAATCGGAGAGGGTGGGTTCGCATACGTCTTCTACAACAAGGAGGTCCCCTACGATGCAGTCGATCCTCTGAATTCGGCAATAAATTCAAGGATCCATCTCATTTCTCTGGTTCGATCTCCGCCCCCCTTTTCATTCTGATTCGTTTCAATGACTTAGCTTGGGATATATGATTTAATTTTCCAAAGAATTTCAGTTTTGCAATGGAGGGTGACGCCGGTTGGGAGAGAGAGGTGGGTAAAAGTTGAAGGGAAGTGGCTATTGAGGTTTTTTGGTTTAGGTGGCCAACCAAATATGGAGTTTGGAAGGGGTCGGCTGGATTTTGAAGGAGGATTGTTCGCCGATTTCTATGGCTATGGAGTTTTCAGGAGAGTAGGAGATGAAATCGAGAGAAGGATATGGGGAGTGACGGGTTGAGGACGAGGGGACTTGGGTTAAGGATAAGCATCCGGAGTTCGATCTGGCCGGATTCCCCAACTCCGAGTTCATCTTCGTCTTCCTCGATCAATTGGTTAGCTCGCATACATTGGTAATTTGTATATATTCGTATTAGGCTCGTAAATTTTCAACAATTGTTAAATACAGGTCTCCAAGATCTTGCTGAGTCCTAAATAATTCACACCGCAATTTCATAAATGGCGAATGTTGGATAGGAACTGCCAATCGAAGAAAGGTCTCCAATGATTGTACAGTAGTTAGCTACCACAAATCGGTAGTATTATCCTTTTAATTTGGTTTGTATGTTTGCACTGGTTGCAAAATGAATCACTATGTTCATACTTTTCCAATTCGATCTTGTTGAGGATGATTTCCTCTCCGTTTGTTCAAAATGATTATCTCTATTTGTTCATCTTCGTATTTTCCTCTCCGTTTGTTAAATATGATATGTTCTCAACCGAAATAATATTTTTATTGGTTGCTTTATAAAATGAGGTGACTATGACCAATATGTTCAAACTTTTCCAATTCGACAGGCATATTAAAAACCCGTAAGAAGCTCCCGCCACGATTAAGCACTAAAAATATATTTCTAATTGTGTTGTCAGGCATGTAAATCATATTATTTGGTTAAAATGGGTAAAAGGTGGTGGCCCACCAAATTAAATAAAATTAGAAGATAGACTAGATAGTATAATAATAATTGGTGTATATGATTTGATGTGATGTGATATAAATATTAAAAGAATGAGTAGGGGTATGTAGATGGAAAGTAGGATGAAATATCAATAAAAATCAATGATAAATATCAGATATATGATCGAGTATGTCGATAAATCATTATCAAAAAATCCATAAAAATCGGAAAAGTGACCTAGCCATTATTATTAAACCTCTGAGATAGTTACTCTTTTTAGGTTGATCAATTTCTAGCACAAGCATTCTTGATAACAGCATTCCATAAGGATTCCTGGAGACCAAATTACAAACTCACCGTATAAAGGCAGTATAATTTGCATAGACACTTCTACGCATTTCCTCAGCAGAAGCCTTCTTCAAATCCAAAAGATATGACCGTAACTGCCTTATTTCCTGGTAAGTAGCAGCATCATGTATCAATCAAAGATATCAAGTACAACTAATTGGATGGGTACTCTGATTGCTAATAAATGGCAGAAGAGTTCACATAAAAAAAAACATATAATGGACAAAAGAACGAAAAAAAAAATAAATGTCTTAAGCAGTAAGTCATATGTATAAATTATAAAGTTCTGAACAATTGAAAGGTTTCTATTACTGACGCGTTTCCAATGTCATGGGCTCCCACTTCAGTTTTTTCTTTTTAAACTACTGCAAGAAAGTTAAAACGAGGCAAATCACATGATAGGCAACATGTTTCCTTAACCATTCAAATTACATTAATATCCTATCTCTTACATTAAAGGAGTCCTATTTTGAGAAGATCAATATGTTCGAAACCGATTGCTGTCCCATTCCAATCCAATAAAGTTCAATCACTGATTATTTTCTTAGAGAAGACAAACAACATCGTATGTTACATTGACCAAAAATCTACAACCAAGAGTAACCACTCTAATTTTCCACATGAACACCAGCTCATGGAGGGGAAAGTACAAACCTCTAAATGCTTATTTTTAAACATCATGTTTTAATGGAACGACAAACTTTAATGAACAAACAAAATGAAGATGATATGAGATGCAGCCATATTAGATTGAGTATGATGCCTGGCAAAACCATCAATATATGTTTTTTTTTTTTTTTGCAGTAAACAGATTTTGCCAATACAGCCTCCATCAATATCTATATTTTCTGTTCCATAAGTAGATTTTACCAGTATAGCATCTTTTGTTATAATCTAGAACAGTAAGAAATCTGGAAGTGTACCACCCCTAGCAGATAATGCAAGAACAAGAGTAAATGTATTGGGATGGATCATCCCATGATATACATGGATTTGTAGAACTGACGACACCTGTCATTCCAAGAATTTAAGTACTCTAACATGTCTATACATTGATACACAGTCCATCCATCCCAGAGGGAAAATAGAAGTCTCCATCTGAAATTCAAGAATTTGAGGAATATTTTACAAGCCGTTACTGTAATCATTAACACAAAATCCCCAAGAGTATCCAATTTCTTAATCAATGTACATTTAAGGAGTCAATCTTTTCGGAAGATAGAACATACTGGAATCTGTGAGCTTCGAATTTAACGGAGGCATTCTGTAAGTGGAATAGGGTCTGTATATGCGTTGGTTCTAAAAATGGAAGGTTTACACTTTCAAACATCAAGCCGCGAGACAGTCCTCTCATATATATATATATATTTTTTTTTTTCTTTCAAAAGAGGGCTAGAATGTAGATATAATAATTTTCAAGTTCCTAGACAAGGTTATTCAGAATAAACACATCTTATAGCACCTGAGTCAGCACACTTTAGTTTATTTTACTTTTTCAATTGATGCTCACTTTGGAAAAGGAAACGGCTAAACATTCCAAACCGTTGTCAGCTAAACGAACCAAAATACAGAAAAATAAATTTTTGAAAAAAATAATCATAAACATAAATTTTCAAATTTAAGAAAAGTAATGCAAATGTACCGAATTCCAGCTCCAAAAATGTGCAAGGACTGAGATTAAATATGAGGTCAGGATTGTAGTAATGTCTAATACAAGTAAGTAGGAGTGCAGAAAATATGCGTTAAAAAAAAAAAAAAAAGGATGGGGGAGAAAAGACCTTTTCGTTCAAGGAGTGACACTTGGACTGGACGAAGCCATCGGCGTCGAAATTGTCGGACTTAAAGACGGTGAGATTCTCTTCGAGCTTGGAGCCGTTTTCCTTGACAGGAGTCCCTGAGTGTGCCCTTGATCGAGACGACTTGGTAGAAGCCATAAAAAACTAAAACAGAAGACAGTTGTGGAGCTTCAAATATCAATTACGGTAGATCCGACCAAAATTCTATAAAATAAAGGAGGAGGGGGAGGAGGGCCTGCTGTTTGATCGATCTTTGACGGCTTCTTCCGAAGCAAATGGCGTGTGCGCGCGAGCGCGAGTTGAAAGGATCAGAAGATTAGATCTGGAATTGTGACAAAGGAGCAACTGAACTAAACTGCTGCGGAGAGGGAATCATATGGCGGAAGGAAAGGGAATCCCGCGTCATGCGAATGAACAGAAGAGGAGGGGGGGGGGACGATCCCGACGCGTACGTGGTGGCGGAAGATAGCAGCAGCACAGAGAGGGGAGGGCAGGGGAGTTTGTTAGCTCGCCAGCCACCCAGCCAACGCGGCCTGCCTTTTGATTCTCTCTCTAGTCTAGTCTAGTCTAGTCTCGGAGTCTATTGCAATTTGCGGATTGATGATGAAGTTGTTAGTTTGGTTCCCCCACCAATTCCTTTTGCCTGAATAGGAAATATAAATGAGTGCTGCATAAACATTCATTCCAGATGTTACCCATTTATTTTTCCGCTCCTATTTTTCTTTTTCTTTGAATAATCAAAAGTTTTTGAATTAGTAAAGTTGTCAAATTCATTGCAAAATACATGCTAAAATTAGATGATAATACTAATAACAGTTAGCGCTACTTATGAAGGAGGAAAGTAAAATTAAAAGAAATCCTTACAAATAATTCTTGATATACAGCAATATCAACAATACATTCAACCGACATGATGTACGAACTTGTATAGTTCAAATTCGTACATCACATCTGCTGATTGTGCGGGTGATATTGGCGGTATACCTAGCACTACGAATCCTTGTTATCTTTGGCTTCAACCATACGGAGTAGTAATAGTTAATTTCATCCAATATGATATTCGGTAGTATAACTTCTTCTTTTTTTCTTTTTTACTGTTATTGATTTTGCAACTTTGTTTCTATTTCATTCGTACTACTTAAATAAATGATATTTTTTGTTCTTAATTAAAAATACAAAATATCATTCAGTTTAGAAGGGATCGAGTACCTTTTTTCACTATTACTTATAATCATCTCTTTCTTTCAAAGTATCAACAAATATTGACATCACAATCTGACCCTGGCCTTCAACATATCCGTTCACAGCAATGGGCTTGGGCTCCCACACAATCGTCGAATAAGCCATGGAAAAGGTGATGGTCTCTTTTAAAGTTTGAGATGGTCTCTCCGTCCTCGGACAGCTACAAGTTTAAGCAATCTCAATGTAACTCAAAAGAAGTACTCCGTATTAAAATGGTACCGTGGTGCTTAAAATGATGTCAAAATCATCAGCAACGCATGCAGTTTTCTTTCTTTTTTAAATATTTGCATTCAACATTCTGCACATCAATACTGGATCGCATCAAATTGTTCCGACAGAAATGGAATGATATTTTTGGCACAGGGTTGATCACTAGGTGCAAAACACGACGAACATTGCTTGAAGCCTTGAGCCAAGTCAACCGAGAAGTTGACATCACACCGCTGAATGGGCTGTTGAAGCACTGCCGGAATGAAACTTGGTACACTGAGACTCCCTGAGATGTGAGTTTTTTTATGCCAAAGACTAATTCCCTCATCAAATTACTTGAACAGGCTCCGAAAGCTGATTTGAATTAGGAGCTACCAAATTCAAAATAACCCCCACAACCCACCAAAACAAATCAGAAACACACGCCAATAACACAAAAATAGAGTAAAACAATTGCCAAAAGAGATGCACTGCAAAGTACACTTTGCCTTGAGGGCATCATCTACAATGAGACAAGCACCCAATTCGGGTTCAACAGAGCTAAACAGACAGCATTTTACAACAGGAAAATTTCATGCCAAACACCAGTACATCATTGTCTTAAGGCGCAACAGCGACTTCAAACCCACCAAGAAAATAATGTTTAGTCTCTGATCAAACAAAACACAGCTTCACAACTTCCCTCAATCTTCAGGATTGTCCGAGCGAATAGCTGTTACAGAAACCAATGCAAAAAAAAAAAAAATTGTCAAAAAAAAAAGATTCATAAACTCGTCAGAAGGAAATAAAACTCATTTTTGAGACAAATACCAAAGCAGGCGTGCACAAATTCATTCTTCAATTTTGTACAAGTGTTAATGCTTCTGTCCTCCGTAGTGATCAAGTTGAGTAATCAAGCCACTAGGTCACAGAAGTTAGGTTCTGGTTATGACTATAATCCCAACTTAACAGTTAGGTTGCAACGGTGAGGCAATGATCCATCGGCATTGATTAATTGCAATTCTTACCCGTTTTTCAAAAACAAAACTAGAGCCCAGTCGCAATAGGGACACTGCGGTTTCCAACAACTCCACCATATGAATTGGTCACATGGACTTTCGACGTCACAATTGCGTATTACCAAGATATTATTCTCCTAATCTCTTGCATGCAGCTACAGTGTCAGTTGATCTGATGTGTGCGAGATAATTTGTAACCGTACATAATTGCTTTAGCATTATTGAAAAGGATAGTGGACATTATCTGAGCACAACTGCCTTCAAATCTAGCTCAATGCACCAAAAACTTCTCAAGTCGGCAAGGTGTATGCCTATTCACCAGGAGTGCCATTTTCAAACAAGTGACCAGCACTAGCATTATCCATTCTGGTTAGAAAAGGACTCATCTAGCTTCTACTTACTTTAGACAGAGACTGAGTGGCTTAAAGTCTATAATCAGCAAATGCATCTATGTGCATGAGGTGGCAAACCCCAAGGGTCTGTGGTTGCTGTCTTCAACAAAAATATTGCTCATTTTCTTCTCTTCAATCCCATATTTTGACTTGTACAGATGGTTAAACAAAAATAAGTTGAGTAGCTTGAAGGAGGAATAGGGTGCACCGTGCATGTGCCAATTGAAAAGGAAAACAAATTGAGGAAGGAAAGAGATTCAGTATACATGTAAGAAAACCAATAAAGAGTTAAATTGAATTGAGATCAGTTTAGCTTTAATCAACCTTTTCACATGCGTTTCTTAGGTCAATACAACAGTCTCTAAACATTTGGGAGAAATTTTCAAATTACTGATCAAGGGAATAGGAATAATTTCAAAAAAAATATCCAGCTGAATGTTGGATAGCGTGGTGGCATCACCTGCAAGGTGTTAATCAAAGCTGCCCCAACTAAAATGTTAAGGAACTAAAGAGTCACACAATGAGGCTTTGGAAGGAGCAGTTGAAAATAGGGTAAGGCAAGACAATAATATCCAAGGATCAATTTGGCTTTATGCTAGGAAGATCAGTATTGGAAGTAATCTACCTGTTAAGAAGCTTTAATGTTTGAAAAAGGACTTAAAGAAGGCGTATGATAGACTTCCTTGAGTAAATTGGTGGATGTAAAAGCAGAATGAGCTAAAGGGAGATGCATTAATGTTGTTAAAGATACACACAATGGAGATTCAACATACGTTAGAATCACCAAGTCGAGACCAGTGAGTTCCAGATTACTGACGGATAATACCAAGGATCATAGGCCTTTAAGCCCTTATCTTTCCGCCTTCGTTCGGGATCCATAACCAAACATAGACAAAACAACATTACTGTGGTGCAATTATGTGATGACTTAATTGATCTTATCAATGAAACAAAGCATGGAGTCAGTATAGGTTCTAAAACAAAAGAAAACTTTAGAAGTCAAGGGCCTAAAACAAAAAGAAGCAAAACAGAATATATGGAATGCAACTTTAACAGTAAACGGAGTATTATAGGAGAAAAGTTAAGAGAGCGATTTCAATATTTGGATTAATTATTAATCAAGATGGAGAGGCAGGGAGATAATTATGTAATAAAACCAGGATAGGTGAGATTTGAAAGTGCACCCATAGCGTTAAGTTATAGAAGTATACCAATCTTGTTAAAAGAAATTTGGCAGCTATCAGAGCCTCGCTACACTATGGAACTGAGAGTTTGGCTTCTACGAAAGACCATGCTAGCAAGATGAATGCCACCGAATATCGAATTGCTGAGATGGATGTGTGAGGGTAAAAGAGCGCCGTATAGTACATAAAATGAGAGTGAATTGATTAAGATGGTACAGCCAATTCAAAGAATCCCTCTTACTGCACCCATTAGAAAGTGTGATATACTTATCTCGGCCAAGCTAGAGGTAGCCAAATAGGGGGAGAATAAAGCCAACATTGATATCGATAATGTGGCCCCAGGAACCGTAATGAATGGCGAAGAAGGACTCATGTGCCAATTACTGGCACTAAGGCTCGTTTCGAGTTCAGGTAAAACATAAGAATAACTTGTTCTAAAATGAACAAATACTGTAGTTTCCTTTTCTAAAGTTGACGTTGACACTAAACCAAATCAAATTTCAGCATACTCTTGTTACGTATTATGTGGTAAACTCGTTCAATAAAAATCATGATGAAAAATAATGTGAAATGTAGTTTTCATGTTTTATAAAATGAGTAGATTTATATGCATCTCAACAAACTGTACTTTAATTGACCAAAAAAGCAGATAGTTGACTGTTTACATGGAATGGATGGACTGTCAACCAAAAGCTGATTCAGTCATCGAGCTAGTCAATCGTAAGCATGGGTGTCATGGCATTAATTCCCCTCCCTGCCAATGGTTGTTTCTCATCAGGAGTGAATCACAAACATGGAGATTAAACACACGTGGAATAGCCATTGCTAAGTGAACAGGTTCTTGAGGAGCCAAGTAAGCCAAGTCACCTAATTGCAACATCCTCCTGGCTGCTGTTGTACAAGGTCCCACGACCAATTCCAAAAAGGGTTTACACGTTTATAGTCAATTAGATATTCCCAAATGGAGCTTCAACATCAATACTCCCATGGTTTAACAGAAAAACCCTAGATTCGAACCAAAGTCGAGAAATTTACAAAAATCACATCAATGAAATTCTAGCATTTACAAATAGAGAAAAAAATGAATAAATAGATAAACCCTAGATCTAAAAGCGAGTAGTAAAAAGATGAGAGAGCGGGAGAGAAAGAGGGAAGGGAGATTACTAGGTTTTTCGGGTTTGCCATCGGCCCATTTGGAGATGGCGAAATGGACCTTCTCGCGGCTGATAGCGTCGGTCTTGTGAGGCTCCTTGAGGCAGTTCCTCACTAGGTTTGCACAAATGTTTGAATACGTTATGTACGTCATCCCTGCCGATCTCCAAAACGGCACCGCTCCTGTTGACGCCATCTTTTCCCTCTTTTCTCTCTTGTCACAGATCCTTTCCCAACAGCTTGCTCTCTCCCTCAGTCTGCGCGTTTGTGATCCGGGCGTCGCTCTAAATGGGTGTTTACCTAATTTACATCATCCGAACCGGGTTTTTTAAACGGGTGTGTCGTGTACAAACGGGTAATCTATATGGTATCTGTATAAATTCTTTTAATTTTTAATTTTTCTTTTAGTATTCTATTTAATCTTTTTTTATAATTTTTTTAACAATATATTTACTTTAAAAAATACAACCCATGTACCCACAAGTACAAATGTACCTAGTCTATAATATAAAAAAGCGGTTATTAAATATCCAATCAACGACTCTAATTTACATATTAATTTTTATTTTTTTTAATATTGCACAATTCTTTTTATAGCTTATTAATTATTTAAATAAATCACTTAATTAAAAAATGAATTTTTATGTACCATTAACACAACCTTATCTAATTTATTATAGCATAAAAAAGTTAAAAGACGTGTGTCATATTATGAGTCATTAAATTAAAATGGTCTCAAATTAATTTTTCTAAAATTTTCCCAATGTTTTGAATTGTTCAACATTTTTCTCAAATATTTAATCTTTTTTTCTCACATTCTTCTTAATTTTCTTAATATTTAAATATTTCTAAACATGAATATGCCTAAGAGCCAGATCAGAAGTCCAATTTGGTTCGATTTGGTAGCAGACGGTACTGTTCAAAATATGAGATGGAGAATATGGAATAGATGAGCTTTTTTGTCAAAATGACAGAATTACCCTCAATATCAGAATTCACGTGATTTTTTCCCCTGCCTTCTCAGCAAAAGCTGACCCAGTTCTACTATCTCCCTCTCTCATGAGCACAAGGCCTAGCTGCTCACGTCGACTCGCCATTACCACCATCCGCCATCTCTCTCTCTTCTACGTTTGATACTATGCTGCTGCTACTGCGTCTTCTTCTTCTTCATTTTCTGAGACAGCATCGACTCGCCATTTAAATTGGGCTGTGATAAAACCCACCAAAAAATCAAATCCACCAAGGAATCAAACCCACCAAAAATACAAATTCACCATTCAAACCCAAAAATCAAACTCGTCATTCAAACCCATAAATCAAACCCCTGAACCAAATGGGTTTCTCTTATCTTCAATCCATAGCATATTGACTCTAAACCAAAATGGAGAAAACTCAACAAATGCACCGTCGTCGTTTTTTTGCTGGCATATTACATTTTCATCATTTCGAATTTCAGGAGATGGAAGTGGGTTTAATTTTGAAAATGTGAATTTTTTTTCGGTAGAGAGAGGAGATGGGGGAGAATTTATTTGACAAGAGGAGAGAGGGGTGAGAGAAATAAAGAGAGAAGGGAGGGGTCCGAGGGGAGAGGTTATTTTCGGATGGAAGAAAAAGAAGGAAAGAGAGAGAGGGCGACGAGAGAAAATTTTAAAGGCATGTACTCCGTGTGTGATAAAACCCACACACATGTTGTACGGACACATGCCTCCACAACCACTGAGAACTAGCAGTTAGCAATATCATAACTTTAGCAAATTCCATCCAAAACTCAGAAGAAAAAGAAGAACAAAAAATGAGGTTTGATCGAAGAAACATAAATGGAAGGCTCAGAAAGAAGAGTAGTGCATGGTTTTGTTCATCATCATCTCCAAATATCATTCTCTATTACTCATCGCAGTACTAATCCGAGATCTGGGTTTTCAGCCTTGACTCATCTCCGAGAAACACAACAAACAGCAGCCATAAGCAAGAGACCTGAGTTTCAAGGCTTGATCGAAACCTAGATCTTCAAGTTTTCCAGATCTAGGGGAGAAAGAACAGATAGAGAGAGAGAGAGAGAGGAAGACGAGGCTAATGGTGGCAATAGTGGTTTGGGTGGTTCGGCTGTGGGTGGTGCGTGAGGATGGTGCGGCTGTAATGGATGTTGGGGATGGCGGTGGAAGACTAGGGCGAGGTGGGTAAAGAGAAAGAGAGTAGCTGGTGGGTGAGAACGGTTGGTGGTGGGTGCGGTGGTGAATTTGGGGCGGTGGCGATGGCGATTTGTGAAAAGACTGGAAAGAAAGGTGAAGCTGGGGAGAGAAAAGAGGGAGACGGGGTGAGAGAGAGAGGGAGAGAAATATAAGGGGGTGGGGGAGTGAGTTTCTGACAGAGGAAAGAGATAGAGAGGAGAGGGAAAGTAGGGAACTGGGTTTGTAAAAATGGGACACGGTTATTTAGAGATAATAATGTGAAAGTGATATTTTTGGGAAAAAGTGTAAATGTATAATTTTTATATATAGGGGTAGTAAATGGAAAGTAAAATTGAGGAATGATGATATATGTGATATTTGAGTGTGATATTTGATATGTGATCGAATATTGTCCGTATTCTCCGTATTTGTATACCCGGAATGTTTTTTTTGGTCACATTATTCTTAATATTTTGAATTAATATATTTTTTGACGGCCTAATATTTTAAATTAATATTTAAATGGGCGTATTTACGAACATGAATAAATATTTTTGGATGGACAAAAAGTAGGCAGAAAGTTTTCAGCGGCCTGGTTATTCAAATAAAAATGGATAGCTTCGTCGTCATTTCAATTACACTTTGTTCAAAATTCAAACCCTAACGGAGAACTGTTGGCGGGAGGGAGAAACAGGGCAACGAGAATGAGGTGCGCTTGTTCAGTTCTCTATATATACTTTCCCACAATTAAACCGATAGAATGTGGATTCTGATAACAGCTGAACCTGTTGTTGGCTTAATTACTCCATAATGTTATTTTATTCAGGATAAATCACCTGTTTTTTGTTTTTTTCTTCATTTCTTTTGCTAGTCTTTGTCACGCCTAGAGTCTTTTGCCTTGTAAAGGAAGGGTTGCCTTGCAAGATCATTATGTGCATGATGAATTCATAAACAATTTGCATTAACGCTAGCAAGTTACCCGTATCCACCCCGCTCTTTAGGGAAGGGGCGACATGTAACTCCACTCATCTGTGTTGTTAGACTTGCCTTGGGTTGAATTGAATCGATGCATGGTCTATGATTGCCTTGCCCGTCGTTTTGGTGTTGTGTACAAGTCAGCAAAGACACTCTGGTGACTTACAAACATAAAAGTAGAGGCACAAAGTTGTACAAATTCTGGAGGTGTTAAATCAATGAATCATGCACTGAAGCTTTGGAAGCGAGTAATTTAGAATAGACTAAGGCATGCAGGAGATGACGGTATTGGAGAACCATGTTAAGAAGATTCATAGTATAATATAGAGAGGGAAATGACCTACCTGTAGTTTTAATGGACTTAAGAGTACTGTAGAAGAACGGGAATTAAATCTAATATATTGATGTGATCAAGGATATGTTACATATGTACAATGTTGTTGTGACAGAAACACTTGTGAGTTCTTTATTGTTGTTTGTTGTTTTACGGTGGCCTCAGATCCTTTTGTTTTTGCCTTAGCGTGATGGATTGAGTATGAGCTAAACGTACACATGATGATGTATGTTGTATGTGGCTTGTCCCTTTGTGGCATCAACCGGGGGAGACAAAGAAAAAGATGTCAACAAAAAGAAAGGTTCCTTGTTGTCATAAGGATCTTTTTTTTTGTCTTTTTCTCGGGGGAGGGGGGGGGGCAAATTCTTCTGTGGTAATTGATTCCGAGAGAACTTCTTTATCAGGAAGAGTGGTTTTGATATGGGGTAGGAAGATATCCTTTTTCCCCTGGCGACCTCATCATGTTCAGCGGTCCAATGCGGTTTTCCCGTATTGGAATTTATGCAGGAACTTTCTGCTGCAAGGTAAGAATACGGTGTGGCACAGTCGCCTGAATGTAAAGATGTTTTTCCACAATGTGGGTCTGGATAAAGGTTTCTATAATGGAGATTTTCCTTTGTAGATGTGAAGATCCATTTGGAGATTCTGTTGGATACATTGGAGATAAAGCTTGACTATGAATGTACTTCCTTGTTATAATATGTGGTGACATGGCGACTTGGGTTCCATTAAATTATTTATAAAAAAATTACAATTATGAATACAAAGTGTCACTCATTCGGGCGGATAGAGTAATTGCTGAGTAGGTGCAGACCTTTGCGATCCTTAAAGGCTTGAACAGCCAGGAAATACACAGGTTCATTTGATTTTGGCTAAAAAATGTGACAATGTGGTGGTAATCATAGCAATGTACTTGATGGTTTACGATTTGTCTTGACAAATCTTTGTACAATGTGTGCAAAATAAATACTACAGAGCATTTCATATTTCTAGAGTCTCTGAGCTATTATTATTATTGTTATTATTACTATTATTATTATTATTATTATTATTATTATTATTATTATTATTATTATTATCATCATCATCATCATTTGTTCCAATTTAAAATGTAATCCACGTCTCTTAGCCCCACTTGAAAGTTTTAATGCACATTTTGGGGTGATTTATGGTTACATCTACAATTTTAAAACTTCTAATCCGTTAATTCAATGGTTCAGATTAGTGTGAGGGGCTCTGCTTTTTGGCTGCAATCTGCTTCTACTACATTATGTATTTCTTCATTTCTGAGCAAATGGTTTGTCGAATGCCTGTTCAAGGGATTCTCGTTGTTGTATTTCTTTTACGACAGAACGTGCAAGCCTAGTTATTAATGGTTTCATCTCTTGGCAAAAAGCTGGTTTGAAGAGATAAGAATAATATTTATTACCATTTTCATTTTTGGTAAGGAATTTAACAAACAGTAGTTTTTAGTTTCTTTTGGTAATTAATAAGATAAGGGAAATGCTAACAAGTGCCCTTAGGACACTGGTTATACAAATATAGTAAGTTCTTGCATTGGAAATCATGAAAAAAAATGTAATGATGGCATTTATTAATGCTTTGATATCAACAAAGGTTTCGTGAGAAAAGTCTACTTTTGCGCCGGTAGGGCAATTTCTGGAAAGCTTGAATGCCCACTTTTGGATTTCCAATATAAATCCTTTCCACTTTTGGTAAGCTTAACTAGTCCCTGAGGGCACTTGTTACTTGTTAGCAAGAACCATAAGATAATATACACAAGTTTTGTCACGTCTTTGTGTGCCTGCTCATCTCCAGCACTCCCTTAATTGGAATTTCTCTCTCTATCCCCCCCCCCCCCCTCACTTCACGCCTCCGATATATCTCTTTCTCTCTCACCCCATTTTTCCTGATGGGAGGCAACAAGAAAAGATTTGCGTCCAGTGATGCCAGATTCCATGACGCAATGAAAGGAGATGATATCCCTGAATCCAACACAGGGAAAATGGCTCAAAAAAGGGGTAAATATTTTGTAGAGTTCTAAATTAGATGTATGGTTGTTCAAAATTTAGGGACAAGAAGACTTGGATATGTGGATACAAACAGATTTGGGGATCTCAAACATTATGGTTCATGAAAGAACTTGTCTTAATTATCATTGTTTCCATTTTATACAATTCATTATTTCTGCTGTAATTTGAATGTTATAGAGATTTTCTTATGGAAATTCTAAAACAAATGAAAGATTACCTTCTTTAAAATCTTTCTTTTCCTTCTTAGCATACGTAGATCGATGCAACTAATGTTAAATTTAATTGACGATGTTAATGAAAGATGTTTATGCTTTTGGAAATGATGTCAGTTTCACAGAAAATATTTTCTGATTAGAGCTTTGCTTGCAGAATTGAACCAGAAGAGTTGTAGCACTGATCTTTTCATGATAGGGGCAGATGAGGTGTTGTATTTATCCTTACAGAATTCCATTTTCCACTCATAGATTGTTTGACATATCTTACCTTCCTTAGCATAATGGTCTGTCGAGTCCATGACAAGCGAACTCATGCAGGTGGACTCAAATTAGACATGTTTGTACTCTTTATGTTGTGTGCACATTTTTTATTTGGGTTGTACAGTTCTGTATTTACATGTGAGTCATGTTAAGAAGAATTGGCATACTAAGGTCCTGCCCTGGGTCTGCACTCTCATGTCGAAGGTACATTTTGTTAAAGATCTCACAATTGGCTGTTAACTGCATTGAATATACCTTCTAGTCGGGTACTTAGGGTGAATCCCTTACTTCACTTAAGCTTAAGCATTTTACTTAGGGTACAGTTTGTTAAAGATTTCACTTAGGCGGTTACTTGTTACTCTAGAAATTCTGATGTCCAATTGCATCACGGTTACTCAAATGGACCTGGCTTTGCAGATCAACTTAGCAATGGATAAACAGCAAAAGTGTACCATTTGAAAAAGAATAATCCTAATTCTGGAAGACATATTAAAATGGTATATAATTGCTGAGAATCATTATGAAGATTTTGTTAGAGTTCTCTGCACATGAAGAGGCACGTCACATAGCTGAACTATGCTCTAGTCTCATGGGATCTGTTTAAAGCTCGGTGCCGTGCTGTGTTCGTAGATTATGTGTAACAGTGGACCATCTCAATTCACGAGTAACTGTTCACCAAAAGTGAGTAATCCCTAGAATTGACCTGTTTTTAACTAATCTGAAACAGTTCACCAAAAATTAGCCATATTCGTCCTCTGACCTGGGTTATCATGGAACCATTCTCTTTTAGGAAATTTCCAACCATATTCAAGCAGTTTCCGCTGATAGGAACACTGTTGTGACACAACTTACTGGGCTTGAACTGATTTCGTCTCTATGTTTGAAGTGACAAATGTTGTCTTTTATAAGGAAAATTCAAAGGTTTGGAATTTGGAAAGGTTCTTAAGGACATTTTAACCTTTTTAATCTAATGATTTTGCGATTTTTGAGATATGATTATACCTTCCATTAAAAGTTAAAACTGTGAGAATGTATCCTGGCCTGTTTTGGCGTGCTATGGTAGAGGGTGGGGGGAGTTCTTTTTCCTGACGCAAGACATTGTTGCTTGTTTTTAGGTATGATACCTGAAATAGACATTGAGAAGGTTTTGAGAATGATTGTGGTTGAGTGGTTTGTGAAGTTAACATGGAGTTTTTGATTGGTTCAAGTTATCTTTGCTTTTGCTTTTTTTGGGTATACTCCTGTGTGTCTAGGGTGGGATAGGGGTACTGGCGTATTGGTTATGAGTGTCTATAGTGGCTCACTTTTTGGTGCATCACAGCCAAGAAACTGGTTTATTTTGTTTTCTTATTGTTGTGAGATGGGTGGTTCAAATATCATATTCATATCCCAAGTTGGAGAAGGTAGATCAGTTTAGTGTTTCTCTTCAAGGAAGGGATGTCCTCTTTTGTCTTCTGTGGTGCGTGCAGAGAGATGGAATTGCCCCTTCAGAATCTATGCACACTCTTCAAACTTCCATTCATTTCGGATAATGCAAAAGAGTATTCTTTTGAGGAAATTCCTTGCAAATACATTTTGTTGTTCAGGATATAAACTCCAATTTTGGTGATGCTTCATCAGTCAACAACTGTATTGACTTACAAGTATGTCACACTATGCTGAGTGATTTTCTCCCTCCCAGCTTCAAATGATGGTAGATTTGAGTCTTATAAAGGTGGTGGATTATTTGGGATGTGCAATGTTCTAGTAATCGTATCTCACTGCAACTTTTCCCTACAGTTAGCTCCGTAATTATAAATTTTAACGTAGGAAGAGAATGGAAAATTATATGCTAAAATAATGTGATCACTTCTTTTAGCTTTTAGTAGTCTGTTGAGATGCTTGAAAGAGCTTTGGCAAATGTCAATATGCCTCATCATATGGGTTAAATCAAAATGTACCACATCACCAGTGTTTACTGATCACCATTTTAGTGCTAGTTTCATTTGTTTTGTCTTTCGTTTCTGGTTAGAGTGTTATCAATTAATTTAGTTATTTTTTATGGAAAATTTGCCATTGAGCAGGACATTCAGGAAAATATTCTCGAGTACTTGCATGATCAAGGGAGGTTTCCACTGCATCTGCAAGGGCATACGTGCCTGTGTACTATTGTGGCAGCAACTGCTTTTATCCATTGCCCAGTACTAGCTTGTGCTAGAATGCCAGTTCCGACTTTCCCCTATGAGGTCTGTAACCTTTCCTCATCTTTATTTTGCATTTCATTGGGTGGTTGTTTCACAGTGCTTGCAGCATTTGTTATAGGTTCCCTACCAGCACTCCTTCAACTCTAAAGCACAATTTTCATGGTTGTTTTTATTTCAGGATTCAAGTTGCATACCACTCGACTGTTTCCATGGAGAAAAGCCATGATTAACTTGTAGCAACTACTTTTGGTTCTATCGGGACAATCTAATGTGTTTTGTCAACTTAAGTAAATTCTTACTGAAACTGTTTCGAAGGCTGAGTTGAGTTGAACTGAGTATGGTATATGGAGTGGGGGAAATTTACTGTTCTTATGAACAGTAATTCTCCCCCCCGGCCTTCCTTCTCCGTCAGCACTCCCCTCCTCCCTACCTTCTCTGTCAACATCCCCCTCCCCCCAACTTACCCACCCATACCTAAATTCTATTATGTTTTTTATCCTAAGGGGTCATGGGAAGGGATCGAACCTGAGACCTTACGTACTGTAAAGCCCAGCTCTACCATTGGGCCACACCTTAGGGTTACCCACCATACCTACTGATGATGCACACTTTTTTCCGACGAGCTAGGCGACGGCTGTTGGCGGCCACGGCGGCTACAGAACCTGCAAGACGAAGACACCGTTACAGAGCAGAGGGGTGGCCCTGCTAAACAGCTCCGGCGTGAGAATCAGGCTCGAGTCTAGTTATGAAAACAAGAGGATTCACAGGAGAGTTTAGGGGCAGAATATTGCGTACCTTGTGCCTACGGGGTAGGGCTTATATTTATAGGAGCTTGAGGAGTCCAATTTTTAGGGTTTCCATGATTCTTGGGCGTCTTGCTTATTTAGAGGAGGTAGAGTTTGGTAAGGATTCTGACTGTCTTCAGATAAGGCAACTCAATCAAAGTTATAATAGGAGTTGATCTCTAGAGGATATTCAGCATTATTTGAGGAGATTCTCCTTGCTGATCACGATATCTCGAGCAGTATTGCTCGCGTACGTCTGGATGGTCGGTTTGCTCGGAATATCTCGTGCAAGACTGTGTTGGTAATCATGCTCGATCGAAGAGGTTTCCCTTTGATTGCCTTGATATTGTGCTCTCCTCGCGCTCGGGGAGGCATTCTCCTTCCCCATATCGCTGAGAGGTTCCACGCTATTGTGCTCGCATGTCGAGCATCCGAACACTAGCCGGCCATAGAGTCATACTCCAAATATTCCGCTAAGTGTTGCCTATATAAAGAACCCTTGACCATATATCGTGCACCAAAGTGATCGCTAGGCCGCTCGTACTATTTGGTATCTTCGGTTGTTCCCTGGACCAGTGCGCGAGTATTTATGCTCGTGGATAGGGACACAAGCGCATCATGATGTGAGGAAGATCCTGTTTTGACTGACGCAATGGTCGCTTGTTCGGATGAAATTTCGTCCCTATCTATATTCTCCCGCGCTTGGGTTTCCCCCTAACATTTATGAGGTTTTTTCAAATTTCAAAATCAAAATTCCAGATGTCACCTTCCCGCTTGTTTTGACGGCTTATTATTTGCTGCCGTCTTTTTCGTGCGCCTTTTGAGGCGTGACGTCAGCACGCCTTTTGAGGTGCGCCTAATGACGCCTCTTTTCCCGTGATCCGGTGATTGGCATTCATCCTCTCTATACCATCGTACAGTTTAGATCACTTCACCTCTTGGTCTTCCCTGAATTTACTGAAATGCCACCAAGGGTATAAATACCTTTCTCCTTTCCTTCTCACTCTTTCCGGTTCATTTATCATCTCCGACTTCTGAGAATCCTTTGCAACTCTCTCTCTAAAGCTCTCTACCATCTACTACTTTCTTCCGCCTTTCTTCCTCATCTCAGGTCTATTTCAACCGGTAATTTTGATTCTTCGTTTGATTTCGTTCCCACTGATACTTTTTATTTGGGATTTGAGTAAAGATCCATAGCCTTTATTTCTCATCGTTGATCTTCAAGAGTTCCTCCGGCGTGCTTTTCCTCTGCGTTGTTGCCTTCACATTTACCGGTGATTTACTCCGGCGACTCTTCCTCATCTCCAGATTCGTCAGATCCCCATGCCTTTAATCAGTAAGTCCCCTAGACTTTTTTGCATTTTTCTGTACTGCACCCGTTTCTCTTTCCTGTTTTTCTGGGTTCGTGTTCTTGAGTATCCTTTGAATATTCAAAGGTAGCTCTTGAATATTCGAGTTATAGGGAAAAGCTCTTACCCTATCTTGGGATTTCCTCCTGTTCTGGCCTCTTGATTTTACTTCACCCTATTGCCTTGCTTTTGCTCGCCAGAATGCCTGCTTAGTTCGTCTGTTTTGTACTTGTAATTTTTCTTAAAAAACTTTTGTTGGTCGACCTAAAATTCGTACCAGAGGAAACGCCAAGGTCCTTGCCCTTATCTCGTTCTCCCCTTTTAGGTCGAGTAACTGTTGCCCTCGCGTGATGTCTCATCCGCGCATAAAAGACTTATGTAATCTGACTCGCGAGGATGGTTTGGATTACCCATGTCGGGCAGTCCCCAATGGCTGGGTGATCCTTTTTGATGACGATTGCTTCCGTGTTCTGCGGGCAATTCATACTCGCGTACAATCTGTTCCTCCTCGCTGCCCTGCTCAGCGTTTTATTCCTTTGGGTGCTCCTGTAATTATCACCCAGAATGCTCCCACGGTCATAGCTGTAATTAGGAGTTTATATTTTAGGATGTCCGGAATGCCTCCTTCTCCGAGGACTCCGGCTCCGAGCACTTCTTCTGATTCTTCCATAGAAATTATTTCCAAGTCTGAAGTTTTTCTTTTGTTAATGTAGATATGTCTGCTAAGGAGGTCGCTTCCGAAGTCCCCGAGACCTCGGGTACCGACCGGTAAGGCTTCCAAGGGCAAGAATTGGAAGCCCTTTACTAACCTGCTCTCCATCTCGAAGATGACCGGCTTGTATAAAAAATTCCATATAAACAAACATTTATTTCGTCTCTCTCTACCTAATAAAAATTCCTCTTACCAATCTGCCCGCGAGGATCCAACCTGCATAGCTATTTATACTTCTTTCTTTGAGGCTGGCTTGCGCCTTCCCCTAGATCCCTTTATAGCAGAATTCCTCGACTTCACCAAGTCTGTCCCTTTAGACTTAGTGTACAATTCCGTAATTATCTTAGTTTGTTTTGCGGCTGTCTGTCGAGCGAACAATATAGAGCCTTCCGTCTTCCTCTTGAATTATTTTTACCATTTCCAAGTGCTCCCTATGGGCGAGAATAAGTTAGTTGTGCGCGCCAAGGGTAGGAAAATCCCTTACCTCATAAATGAGTTGTCGCGCAAGATAGGCGCCTGGGATGAAAGGATTGTCATGGTCGAGTCGCGCGACAGGTGGAATTTCCCTCGTCAAGAAGGTGGTGCGGTGCGACTGCGTGATGAAGATGAGATAAGCATATCCGGCCGAGATGTTGATATAAAGGCGTTTTACAAATTTGTGGGCCTTGTGACCAGACCATGCAAAGAGAATCCTCGCAAATCCATCATCTCGCAGGAGCGGGTAGCCTCCTGGAAGAGTATCATCTCGGATGAGTCCTTGCTCGTTCGGTGTGGTCTCGCCCCTGCGAGCATCGAGGGATGCCACTCTAAGGTCCCCGCTCTTCCCGCTCCAGTGTTTTTCGACTGGGGGACTCATGGCGATGATGTCCGCTCCCGAAGAGTGTTGGTTTGAGGGGGAGTGTCCCCGTTGTCGCGATAGTGGTCGCTGCTACGTGCAGAGCGGCAATGGTAGTCCACTTTATTCTTGTTCGTATCTTAACTGTCATTTGTTCTTGTTTTATTTTCGTTGTCTAACGTTTTCCCTTTGTTCCTTGCGGTGGTGAACCTTAATATCAATGCGCTCCGCTTTACTCGCGGCGAGAATCGTATTGCTCGCGGTAAAGCCATGGAGACCTCTCCCATCACTCCTTTGACTACCATGGCCAATCCCAAAGCCGACGCGACCATTTCGGCACCTTCGACGACTGTCTCAAAGGGCAAAAGTGTTAAGGGGAAGAAGCTCTCTTCACAGAGTGACCTCTCCCCTAGAGCCCCGCATGGATTCTGCGGTGCCCGCTTCGTCGACTCCAGCCACCCTTAAGCGGTCTGCTGTTGAAGACGTTGAGCCTTCTGCACCGAAAAAGTTGAAGAAATCTATCTCTGCTCGCTCCAGCTCAAGCGAGGATGCCCTGGCTGGGAGCAAAGAACCGGTTATGTATTGGCAAGAAGATGAATTTGTCTATCCCGCCGAGGAAGAGGAGCTTCAGAAATTAAAAAAGGCCTTTGAGACCGGTGCAAAACCCCACTTCAAAAATTTGAACTTGGATGCCCGCGACGAGATTTTGACGATCCTAGGCAGTGGGTTGATTCAGAGAATGGCTGAGCAGAGCCACTGGGCGCGCATGCTCGAGGAAAAGCCAAAAACGAATGGCAACCGTTGCGCCATTCAGCTTAGCGAGGTATTTGCGGTTTTATTCTTTTTGTTCGCTTTTCTTCTTGTTATTCTGTGACTAACCTTCTGTGGTTGCAGTTTGCCGCGAACCTAGGGGCGCTCACTGAGATGTCCATTAAGTCGCGGGGTCTGGCCAATCGTCAGCGAAGGGAGCTCCAGAAGATGGGCGAGGAACTGACGGCTAACCAGCAACATATCAACCAATTGAACTCTGATTTGAATGAAGCTGAGTCTCTGAGGAGGACCGCTATTATTGATTTAGAGGGGGAGGTTAAGAAATTGGCCGATGCGGAGGCGAAGAGTAAGAGTTTAACAGATGACCTATCTACCGCCAACGCGAGCATTTTAGCTTCGACTAACCGCATCACCCAACTGGAGAAGGAACAGAAGGATGCTGTGATAAACTTTGCTGCGGCCAGAGAGTCGATCGAGAAAGCGGCCATTGACAAATGTTTAAAGTCTCCGGAGTTCAAGCAGCGCATAGTGCAAAAGGTGATGCCCTTCTACGACCAAGGCAAAAATCATATCCTTAGAATGGCTCTGACTGAAGGGGTGCCTCAGAGCCGATTGCTCGCATGGATTCAAACGTCTCAGTTTAAAGAGGATGCTCGCCAACGGTCACACGTGATCCCCTTCTCTAAGTCTGAAATGGAGCAATTAGCTGGCGAGGATGATGCGGTTGGTCTAGAAAAATGGTCGCCTTCTGCTCCTCAAGTCCCCACTCTTCAGGAGGCATTCGAGCATGTTATGGATGACGGACTAGCTGATTTTAAGGAGGGTGCTTGGGTTTTGTCATTAAGTTCTGATGCCTCTGGGCATGAAGGGGTTCCCCCGCAGGGCTAACTGTTATTGATGACTCAATGTTGGGGTAATTGCTGTAATAGTTTGATAGGGTTGACTCATTTTGATCGATGCAACAATTGATACAATGTTGGTCGCTACTTTACCATATTTTTTGATAAATCTTGTTACTTTTGGAATGGATGTTTAGGCGATTTCTCCTTTATATCTCTTTATAGGCGATTTCTCCTTGAGATTAATATGTTCGCTAATGATTTACTTAGCGTTTTTAGCATTTGTTTAGTGAGGGTGAGTAGCAATCTATATGCTCGAACCCTTATAATTGTGCCTTCACTTATTTCCTCACACCTGTTTAGGCGGGCATTATTTTTTAGGCGATTATCACTCTGTAATCTTTTCTGAGTGATCATCAACCTTGCGAGAGCTACCCATAGGGTAAGCTTTCTTAGTCGGTTAGTTGAGCAGGTTGGCGATTTTTCCAATATAGTGCTCAGGGTGATCGCAATGTTTCGATCGAAAGATATAACTATTGATCATAAAGAAAAAAAAAATGCTCGCAGTATTTCGAACAAGACCGTGTTGGTAATCATGCTCAGTATGCTCGCAATGTCTCGGGCATGACCGAGGTCTGAGGTGCTCGATCGAAGAGGTTTCCCCTTGATTGCCTTGATATTGTGCTCTCCTCGCGCTTGGGGAGGCATTCTTCTTCCCCATATCGCTGAAAGGTTCCACGTTTTTATGCTCGCGTGTCGAGCATCCGAACACTAGCCGTCCATGGAGTCATACTCCAAATATCCCGCTAAGTGTTGCCTGTATAGAGAACCCTTGACCCTATATCGTGCACCAAAGTGCTCGCTAGACCGCTCGTACTATTTGGTATCTTCACCTACTCTCCCCTATTTTCTTCTTTTTAACCCCTGTCAGCACCCCTCCCCTCTCTGACTCCCCCTCTCATTTACATGCATACTACTACTTTTTCTTTTTTTCTCATCTTTTTATATATATATTATTTATAATTTATTTAAATTCTTCTATATATCTAATTAAAAAAAATTACTTTGTATTTTCGAACATAAATATTTTTAAATTTTTGGCTCGGGCACGGGCATTTTGAAAGAGGATAAAGTAAATGTTGAGCATTCTTTTGTCTAGCATTGAGACCAAGGTTACATGTTGCCGGTCACAGGTCAAGCCTCATAGTGAAGGAAGGGGCTTGTGAAGGGGGAATGCATCCCCTAGTGTATAGCCTGTTAAATCTTTGGGACAAAAGGGGCCAATGTTATACGTGGTCACTCTAATGTTTTTTTCTGATTTGCTCACTGATTGTTTTTCAACGTTCTTAGGCGAGAGTTAAAATAATTATCCTCGCTTTTAGGCCAGACATGTTCATGGCCAGAGGTCGTTTGAGTCGCACAGCTTTTCACATTTTCTTAATGTTTTTATAAAGATTTCTGGTAGCATATCGCCAAGGCAAACTAGTGTGAATTATTCAAGCACACTGCTACTTCGTCCTTTTCCCCAAATTAAAAATTAAATGTTGTGTGGGTGGTAGTCATTCGAAATTTACACGTCGCACATCATACAAATTGTTCCTAGTACAAATCCACATCAGATAAAGCAAACTCTCTTTATGAAATTCATTGGTGCGCCTATATTAAATGAAATTGAAAGAATAGGAAGAAAAAAAGTTCAGTTGCTTGAACTCTGTAATTTGGATGGTTGCACTGGAAAGAGTCGGTAAATGGCATTATTGGACTTTTTTTGGCAACGTACTCTGATGAAAACCTTGTTTTTGGGAGATATTATAATACAAGTTGAAATTTATAAGTATTCTGACTTGATATGATTTTCTTGGTTGTTAATAATTATTATTCAAGTATCAAACCTATCTTATGTCTTTTTGCTTGCAGTTTAAGTTCTCAAGCTCTGATGCTAATTTTGTAGGGACCATGTGATATACATGACCTGATTGGTCACTTCTCAATACGAAGAGATGGAAAAGCGTCACCAATTGGCAACATGAGAATATCTTTTGGTCAAGCTGGTGGTCCTTTAGTAGGTGGTTCCGTCATGGGGCCACTGTTTTCAGCAACCCCAGTTATGATGTTTCTTCTTATGTTAAAATCATACACCATGGATATTTTATTTAATCTGAGG
Source organism: Lobelia cardinalis (assembly GCA_028566635.1). NCBI lineage: Eukaryota > Viridiplantae > Streptophyta > Magnoliopsida > Asterales > Campanulaceae > Lobelia > Lobelia cardinalis. The sequence goes on along the minus strand of JAOWAN010000005.1, from coordinate 388,616 downwards.
CTTCAGTTTTTCTATTTCAGTAGTATGTTGCCTCTGTTTCCCTTAAAACTGTAATTTAGAGTGATATCATTACAATCTCAGTGTGGATCTCTGGTGGGGAATGCATGAGGAAGTCTAATCATATTGGAGTCCCAAGTATTATTTTTAGAATATTTTGTGATATTATCTTGAGATACATTATTAGGATGTTAATTGTCTTCGGATGTTTCTGCAAAATTTTGAGGGTTTTATCCACAATAGTCCTAGAAGATTAGGGCTTTAGTCAGGATGAAAATACTGGCGTTCAATCAGTTGAATTAAGCATTTCGAGAATAAGCTTGTCATATGTTGTTCTGCTAATCATTTGCGAAGGTAGGTTGCAGTGTTGCACCCCTCACTCTGAGTCTGCTAGGTAGAGGATCATTTACGAGGGTGCACAAACCACCTTCTGCATTAACCACCTTATTTGATTATGCCTCGGATTTTCCGTATCCCGTCCTGTATCAAGATGAGCATATGTATCAGCCATCCTCAACTAATTTTAGTTGGGCATCGTCTTTTTCTCTGATTTATTAGAGATGATAATATAAGACAGTGCAGGTAGAGGTTCTGTGGTGCACATTTATAAGTTACTTTCTGTACATGAGGCATTCTTTTCACAAACGCAACTCAACTTCATTTTTCTTATTGCAGGTAACAGTGACTAGCTTCATCCATGCCCCTGGTGAAGAGGAACTGTAGGGGAGCCGGAATTGCTGTTCTGACCCTTCTTGGGTGTGATCATCTTCTTTGCAAACCTAAACACAAATCTCAGTTTATTTTTTATGTAGTTATCAATACATAACATATCTAACTTCTACCTTTAATGGATTGTGTACTCTCATACTTTGAAGGCTTATTTTAATTCTGTTTCTTGCACACGTAATGTACTTCTATGCATATTATCATACATAATGCATGGAAGTAATGCCTCTGAAGTATGGATCGACAAAATTGACTGGGATTTCAGATTAGTAGCGATTCATCTTTTTTATTTATACTTATCCCTCAAAGAATAGTGTCAGGTTGAAAGTCTAATTATCTAAACAGAATATTAAGAGGAAAATTTTCCCCCTCCCCATCCAGGAAAAAGAGAAAAAGAGAGGACATTTTCTACTCACGCTTAGCCTAACTGCTTAAGAGTCACAAGTACCCCTGAAAATACTGTGATGGTGAGATTCCGTTTAATGGCTCCCCCCTTCCCTCTTTGGAAGAGATGCCCTGTCCATCGGCATCTCTTTCCGGCATCTTCTATCTTCCATATCCGCTGGTTTTATATTATGGACGGCCCACAACTATCTTCCATCTGATTGAGGATGGTTTACCAATTGATTTTTGGAGTGGTTCAAGCCAGTTTATAAATTAAAGACAGCTTACGTTACAAAGTGTTTGGGAGAAAAAGGATAAATTTATGCGTAATTTAGATTGTTTTGACTTGCAAAATAAACGTTGGAAGAGTAGCCTGCTGCCTGGTCATTGTCTCGTGGTTTCAATTCAACTTCAGATCAAGGATGAGTGTCTGCTGCTGCGTAGAAATTTGGATTATTGAGCCTTATTTTACTCAGCTAGTCTTCGAGAACCGACTTCTTTCTACCATCATGAACGAAATTTTCTTCTATCATCGTAAGAAACGAAACCAGTCCAGGTCCGGAGGAAAATACTACCGCCCCCATTTCGAATAATACATTTTCCTTTTTTGATGTCCCTCTTTTTTCTTTTTACGAAATTTCATTCGGACATAATTACCCCACTTCTTAATTTCTAAGAATAAATGTGTACCTCAAAGTAAAGGGACCAATTCTTAATTTCTATGCGAGTCAAAAGTGTACCTCTTGCATTGGAACGAAGGGAGTAGCTTGTGGTCAGATCTGAGTGTGATATGGTGTAATATGGTACTGTTCATGATATGAGATGAAATTAGATAGATAAATATGATATTTATATTAGAATGCATTTTTTGCTCTTAGATGTGAAAGGTTAATTGTAATTTATAATATTTAAATATTATGTGAAATGTTTGAATGTGAGGAAAGAAATAATGAAAGAGGAGAGAGAATGTGATGTGAAAGGTTTGAATTGATTTATGTGAGTATATAGATATAGGGGTAGTAGATGAAAAATGAGTAATACTTGAAATGTGATATTGAATGAAATGAGTTGGGATATTGTATTTGCGATCGAATTTGATCATATTACCATGTGTTATGAAATCGGACTTGTGATCCGTCCATTGATTTGTTCAGTTGAAGAAATAATCGGCGAAATACCCTTTTTGGTTCCTGACATATGACCCAATTGCCCTATTAGTCTCTATCGTTCAAAAGTGCTCTACACTATCCTTAAACATTTTAAAAACTACCACATTTGGTCCCTCCTTCAATTTTGACCAATTTGACTGGCAAATTATACTGATGTGGGAATTTAGGGAGGGCAAAATTGTAAAGTTGCTACCCTCCTCTCTTCTCCCTAGTCCGTCTCCTCCTTCCCTCCTCTCCCTCGTGTGTCTCTCTCCCATCTCGCTCTTCACCCTCCAGCTCCATCCCCATCCTCCACCGCCACCTCAAAGTTTGTACAAACCAGATGAAGAAACCCAGATTTTAGATCTTCTCTATCCCTCTCTCCAGATCGACATCCCACTTCTCAAAATCCCCAAATTTCATCCAAGTCGCTCACCTCTCTTCTGCTCGACCGAAGAACCCAGATCTGATCATATCTACTCGTCGGCGTTGAAGAACTGAATGGTTTCTCTTCTTAGTCCAAGCTCAGATGCTCCTCTATTTTTCGCCTGTTTTCTTCCAGCCCATCATCAATCACGAAAAAGAAAAAGAAAAAAAAAACATTCAAAAAGTGTTGCCACAATAGGTGGTAAAGCATAATTATGTTATAAGGGAAGTCAATCAGCTGTCATTGCTACTTCAGTTCATATATTTGGATCC
>JAOWAN010000005.1:362513-375085 GCA_028566635.1 Lobelia cardinalis | reverse complement strand
CAAAAAACACTATTCAGACATTTCATTCAGTTCAGTAACCAAACAAGTTCACTAATTCAGCTTTCAGATTTCAGATGTTGCCTCTTGATTCTTCAGACACATTCAGAAGACACATTCAGACTTGTTATTAGACTTCAGCATTAAGCACTTAAAATAAACAAACAACACCTAAGTGTTGTCTAGGAGAGAGATTGTTACATGTGTTGGTCAATTCTGATTAATTAATTATAGCAATTAAATTGTGTACTATTTAAATATGTAAGAGAGTTGATCAGGACAAAATTTAAGTTGTGGATGAAAGGTAGAAGACAGATGGTATATGGAGCACTTAGGTGCTCTTGCTAGGCGTATTTGAGATAAAATATTTATTTTATTACGTTTTTTGTTCATTTTCTAAAATTAAATGTTCATTTTTATCGTTGTTACTGAAAATCAACAATAACAGTAAGAACATTAAAATAAATATTTAATTATAAAAAATAAATAAATAATATATTAAAATGAATATTATGTCTTAGGAAGGAGCACCTAAATGCTTCATATAATTTGTCGTTAAAAGAAGTTATTCTTCACGACCATTTTCGATCTTTTATATTTATTAAACAGAGCAAATTTATTATTCATCGATGTTAACTTACTCTCCCTTCACCCTCCATTCCCCAATTCCCTCATCCCATTCTTCCCCCTCATGCACATGATCACTCCCCTCTCTCCGTCTCTTCCCCTTACTCTTTCTCTCTTTGTAATTTTTTATAAATAATTTAATTTTTTTTATATATTTAATTTAATTATTGTTTTTATAAATATTTTTTTATAAATAATAACTTTTGATTTCGTTTTCTCAAACATGAACACATGCTAGTAAAAATGTACGTAAACACGCACAATATCATATTTATTATTATTATTATTATTATTATTATTATTATTATTATTATTATTATTATTATTATTATTATTATTATTATTATTATGCTCCTTATTCTTTATTGGTACTGTAATTTGCTAAGATAAAATACAATACGGTGAATTCGTAATTGTCGCTGAAGGTACCAAAAAGTATTGGCGATCTAGCAAGTTATAACAGAGCTCGCGTTTCAGGTCAGAACCATCATAAGACAAATACCTAGTCAGATTTGGAGGGATTATCTCCAGGCATAGGCGACCTCTCTCGAGACCTCGCAGAGAGGTCGACCACTAAATCTTACTTCGCGAGAAAAGGGATGGTGATCCTCCCTGACGCGACCTATATGGAGACCTCGCACAGAGATGATGCCTCATGCGAGCTCTCACCACTCCTCGCCTTGAGCCTAGCTCTGGGCGACCTATTTCACTCCTGTGAGCAATCTAGCTCAGGAGTCTATATCCAATATGGAGAAGGTCTTCATTAATGAGCGAATATCTCATAAAAGATCCTTCCCATGTATGACTCTGATTCACTTGCCTAAAGAGACTAAGGTTAGGATTCTGGCTGACCTTGGACTTTGAGGGAGTAAGAGGCGGCCAGAACTCCTTTACCTTCAAGGATTCAGCATCCTCAACACCTATAAATAAGGCCCTACACCTGTAGGCAAAGGTACACACAATTATGCCCTCAAACTCTCCCGTAAATACTCTCTGATATTTCTCAGACTTGAGTCGTACTCGCACGCCGGAGCTTGTTTGGTAGGGAAACCCCCTACCTCATAGTAACGGTCTTTGTGTTGCAGATCCTGTTGTTGCCCAGATTAACAGCCTTCATCCATCACAGAGCTCGCCCAGATCACAGGAAAAATCGTGTATCATCAGTCGCAATAATATTAATGCATACCCCCTCTTTTGTACTCATTCCATTCTAATCCATCACAGTCTCACGAGTTCGAATTTTTTATGTTACTTCGTGTGCCATCACTCATATACTGATGAATCACATTATTATTGGGTCTCATCAATATGTGAGTAGTGGCACACAGAATGAAACATGGAGTGAAATAAGTGATTTGGTCTCCAATGTCACAGATTTACACGAGTTATGCAGTGACGCAATAATAACTAACTTCTACGTATTCGGCTTTAAAACCTAAAAAAATAAATAAATAAATATATATTATTTTTGATAATCTGAGGATATATCTTACCTCCCCCCTCTTATTGCATGCCGGTCGATCACTTAGATCTTCTAAATGCGCAAGTCGATTCATTAATAGGTATTCTTTTCATCTCATTTTGTTTTTATACTGTACATATATTTTAAGGAGAGAAGTATAAACATAAGTATTATTTTTAAATTATATTAAAAATATACTATTTTTAAAAACTAAAATTTTATTTTAAAATGAATAAAGAAGAAAAAATAAATAATTTTTTTTAAAACGAAGAAACAACTTAAAAATCAAAAAGCCAAATAAACAAAAGGTTAAATCAGCAAGTCAATTTTTGGTAATATAATATAATTTTTTGTTATGATTAAAGTGAAAAAGTAAGAGATAGATAAGAAGAAAATAATGAGACCATAACAGGGGTGGAACTCGGAGCGACGGTCGCCCCCTAATAGCACTCAAATATACATATATTATCGTGCTATTTCTATGATTCTTTTGGCTTAATTCGATATAATTTTATGCTTGATATGATTATTTTTGTATATTTCAAGAATTCTGAGCCGTTTATGCCAAAGGTAGGGGTGTAAGTCCAAACCGTCCAAACTGACGACCAAATTGAACTGATGAGTTTGATTTGATTTCGATCAATGACGGTTCGGTTACGGTTCGAGAAATTTTCAAACCGAACCGATGTCTAATTTATATGTATATTTTCATATAAACCCCTCATATTTTTTATATATTTATATATACTTCTTTAAATTTTATATATAAAATAGAATAATAATTATATTTTAACTTAAACTTAATTATATTATGATGAACTTATAAATTTTATAATTTTTGAGTTGTATTGTGCTAAATATTATGTAAATAAACAGTATAATTGTGTAATTTTTTAATTTTTATTATGATCATATCTATTAATGTTAAAAATAATTTTTTTAGTTTTTTGTTATAAATTTAAGTTATATTTAGTTTTTTTTTTCAAAATAATTTTTTTTTTCTAAACCGATAAATCAAACCAAATCGAATCGCGATTTATCGGTTCGATTTATTAGTTTCACGATTCGATAGTTTCACGATTCGATTTAGGTTTGAAATTCTCCAAACTGATAGAATGTGATTCAGCCTGCGGTTTATACCTCAAACCAAACCATTGCACTCCTAGCCAAAGCAAGAGAAATGGTGCAGTTTTTGGAGCTTAAAAGAACCAGTTTGAAAATTATGAAAGTTTAAGGGCTGAAGCAAAAAAATACACAGATGATTTCGTACATAATTTATCTGAGAGCAGGTCACGGTGGTGCCAAATTTTTTACAGAATTTTAACCTTTATTGTTTTTAGTTTTTTTTCTAGGCCTTCAGTAGGGTATTTTAGCAGTCTTATATAAAGGATTGTTCCAACAGCTTTTAGGTTAACCTTGGATATTGGAATTGACTCCTCTCTATTACACTTCTCTACAATTTCACAAAGTGCACACTTAAACGAAGAATATGTGCAATCAATGAACCTATTTACAACAAACAATTAAGGAATATGATATCTTAAAAAATATATTTAACCAAAATATTAACCTTAATTGATTGTTTGGTGTAATAAGGTTCTTTGATTACACATATCTTCCATCTAAGTGTGCATTAAATGGAATTAAAGAGAAGTGTAATGAAAATGAACCAAATCCTTTTCATCTGTTACTCTTATACCTATACAATCTCACAAATCAATTCAAATCTTTCACATCAGATTCTTTCTCCTATTTCCTTAATACTCTACTTACATTCAAACCTTTGACATCACATTTATCTCTTCACATCATATTCAAATCTTTCCCATCAGAACAATTTAATCTTATATTTTATTAACTCATATCACTTAGGGTCCGATCACGAATACTACATATGTTAATATGAAGTAATGTGGTACTGTTTATAATATGAATATGAGATAATATGAATGATATGAGTTTATGAATTAAAAGACCAAATTACCCTCATGATGTGAAAGATTTTAATGTGATGTGAGGAGAGAGAATGTAATGTGAAAGGTTTGAACGTGAGATGAAAATTGAGAAAAATAAGTGAGAAAAAGTGATGTGAAAGGTTTGAATTGATTTGCGAGAGTGTGTAAGTATAGAGGTAATAGATGAAAAATGTTTGATATTGATATATGATATTGAATGATATTTGAGAGTAATATTGATGATATTAGTGATGTTAACGATGTTGGTGATATGTGGTAATGTTAACTTCGTGATCTGATCTTTATATTATTTCATATTAATATTGTTAACGATACTATATCACTTAGGATCAGGTCACGTTGCAAGTTTTTGATGTTTTTTTCATTTTCGTTTTTCACTATACTTGATCACGAATATCATTTTTCGTCTTCGCTTTTGTTAACTTTTAAATTAACTTTCCATCTATATACCCCTATAATCTACATCTACATATAAATTCAATTCCAAACATAAAAAATGATAAAATAATGATACACTTGCTACACTTCCTCCCCCTTTTCGACGCTGGCCCCGAGGAAGGGTTGTGATCATAGACTCCGTCAGGGTGATAGGCGAGTGAGTGTCCCGATCCCCAATATCATTAAAACCAAATGAGCCAAATTGTGTTGTCTTGTCTGCCGCCTGCACTCATATGGGTAGATGTGGAGAGGTACTTGAGTATTTTTGGGAAAACCAAATGTGGCCTTCCAAGAGTTCAGCATTAAATTCTCATGTAAGATGGATCAGGCTTTCCCGGTATTCTAAAGCTGTCAACACATGGTGACCGAAGGAGTGTGTTTAGACGAGGCGTCCGCAGTTCTAATCGCCTACGCGTAGTGTTCATGAGTGCTCAAACAATGGAAGATCCAAACCAGGAGGTTATCGTAGTTTCCAACGACGATGAGGAGGTCAATCAGATGCTCGTCGGAGTTCGTACATTTGACAGGAGTGGCGCAATCAGTGACTCCAGTAACCATGATGACGATGTAGGAACGAAGGAAGATCCTGCTAGTGCGACAGATTCTTCGGCTGCGATTATACCTTACAATGGTACACCATTGTACGTGAAAGTAGTCAAGAAGGTCACCCAGCTGTATGGGAACGCATCTTCTGAGTCACCCAATGGTGAGGACACTTAACAAATGCAGAAGGAGTACCAACCACACCAAGTGTTGGAATAGAATAGAAGGCAGTGCTAGTAAGTTATGGGATTAGTAATTTCACTGGTGATTAGGTGGGTTTTACCGAAAATTATAGCTTCATCGATCTCCTATGTTGTTGGCTAATATGATACGTTTGTTGATTAAGCGAACTTTTGTATGTTTGAAATTATTCAGATATTCGAAATTGTGGTGGGAGTTTGAAGAAATCAATGAATGCCTTTGTTAGAACACTAGTTTTTTCTCTTTCAATGCTTGACTAGAACATGTAAAAAATACGTCTCCTCAGTTTGGATTAATATGCCCGCCGGATCCTTAAGATGACGTTACAATCTAATAATATCCCAGATGTATTTGTTGGTAAGTCCCAAAAAAGTGCTTGGAGGGTAATATAGTCAATAACCAGAAATCAAAATTGATTTCTACAGTAAAGTATCAAAAATCATCTACAGTCAAATGTCAGCATAAATCACGATCCAATCCAAAATGAATGCACCCGCAACTATTCGGAGCGTTGATCTGTGGATTTCAAAATGAAATGTGGGTTTCATTGTCCGCCTAGAAAAGTCTGTTTGAATGGGTCGGGTCCATTCCCAATTCAGCAGCAATGAGAGCAACTCCAAGTTCGTCTTTAATTCCGTCTTCCTTCCCAGTTAAACCCCCTACTTCTGAGCTTCCTCCTCCTCCTCATCATCGTCATCATCATATAGGGTTCTCAAATCTCAGTTCTACTGGTAAGCTCAACGCCTTTAAAAAAAAAAAAAATCTTTTTATGCCTACTAGTTTTGTTTCCCTGACAACTTCCTTTCAACTTTTGAAGCAGTTAAGGGACTGTGTCGCCGGAGGTCGGAACCCTTCATATGCTCAGCAATTGATGGCGTCGGCACGGTGTCAAACCATCCGACCTCGCCGTGGGATGATAAACCCTACCAGGTGTTGCCAGATGGCAGCATATCCTACTTAGACGAGCAGGACGTAATCTCGTTTCTGGATCCTCCCAAGAGCCTCACTCCCTTGGACCCTTCCTCTTTCAATCCCGCCGCTTATCTTCAGTTCTCTCTCTCTCTCTCTCTATATATATATATATATATATATATATCTTGTCAGTTCAATTAGATGATACAAGTTAGGTTTTAATTTTAGGAGAAAACAAACTTGTAATTGACATAGACGATTAATCATCCCTTTTATGCAAGATATGGCGATGGACAGTTGCCTTGTCTGCATAACTTATCCTTTACAGTCTTCTGAAATACTTGTACTAAATGAGAATAACCAAAAACAAATGCCCTACCATACATACTAAAGGATATTAAATACTCCAATTATGTTTCACACGGTACATTACACTAGCCTCTCCAGTATAAACAGTATAGCCACTAGACAACCTTTTCCATTATGACAAGTCACTCGTAAATCCCATGATGATGTGATCTCCGGCGTTTTATGGAATGTGTACATACATGTTGGAAAGTCAGTTTTGAGGGGAGGACATATCATCTTCGTTTTCAAAAGTAATTCTCAAACTTGGAGACATGAGGGTAGCGGCTAGCCAAGTAATACTATACTGTCTGTCAGGTACAAAAGATGTAATAAGGGCCAAATAAAGCACTCGTATTGTTCGGACTTGCTTTTTATTCTACTGCTCAATAATCTTTTCATTATGGTTTAAAACATCACTTGACATGCATTGCATTATCTTTGTTATGGTCAGGAAGAAAATTGCTGATATTCCAGAAGAAAGGAGGCATCGATTGCTGTCCTTGCTCAATCCGAGGTCTGTCATTCAGTGTAGTTATTTCACTCTAGTCTATGTATGCACCTTTCTTTTAACTTTAAGAGCACAAATCCAGCTCTATGTTCAGCTAACTTGACTTCATCATTGCTCATGTAGAATTTAGCAAATGGAGTAGTGTTAAAAGTTTCCATGTCCTGTTGCAGTAGAACTTTAGGAAGAAATATTTGGTTTTACAGTATTAATAACTTCCTCATGTCTCTCTCCGCTTTGAAAGATCTAGAGCATGTGACTAATTATAGTCATATTGAGCATGTTTATATACTTTGTGAAGCTTATACATGTGATGTAATAGCATGTGAAATTGATATGTTGTTTTTTTTTTCTTTTCCAAACTAGTTCAGGCTTATTTCCAAAGCTTGGGCAATAGCGGGAACAAGGTACGAGGTTACTAAGTTAGTACAAAGAAGTTCATCTGGCTTGTTGGGTAGTGGAGATGGTGTGAAATCTCTTGAATTTTGGAACTGTCGATCTAGTGGAGGTAATTTGGCTAGACTCACAAGAATACATAATTTGACACTTTCTTTAATCAGGAGTTCATATTAATTGGAGGTTTGTACAGTTTGTCATTTTGTGAAAGACTGTAAGGCCAAGTCGTTGACTACCGTCACACGATATGCATCCTCTTCTTGACCCTGACTTTCTGCTACCTGTTCAGTTTATGTTATCATATTTTAGCTGTTGTATACATTATAATTTCATTCTCTTACACTGAGCATTGTAAAATTAGGGCCGATTGCTATTGCTTGGATGAATTCGTTCAAGCAGGTAACCATAATCTTTAACATTTCCTTTTCCTACTTGTTATATTTAGCTGTTTGTTGTGATTCATTTCTCCGTTAACATTTGATTGGAAAATAAGTTTGGTTGAAACTAATTTTCTTGATACACCAGGCTTTGTTTAGTGACGAGGATGGAAGGACCTACGGAAGAGTTATAGGTAATTCACTAAACACCCTGCAGTTTATAGTTAGTTGTCCATTTGGAACCGTAAAACATGGCTTGAGGCATATTATCCAAAGAGAGCAAAATATATTGAAGTTGGCGCTCTTCTTTTTGAAGCCTCGCACAAGTAAAACCTTATTGTAAAATAGGTCCACCTGCAAGCCTACACTGAATTACATAAATGCATTGATTATGATCCCCTGCCTCCTAGATATGGCAGCAAGAAAAGTTGCAGTTTTAGAAGAGTTCAATGATTGGTTAATTATTTATGCTGTATGCTAATAAAAATTTCACTACTACTCATCCCTGGTGATTTTACTACTGGCAGCTTATTTATAGTGAAGCTGATTTCTAGACATTTTCTTTTTGGTATTTTTAGATACTGTTTATTGGGAGCTATTGGTGCTATTCTGAATTCTGTGTTTGTAATTGCTCAGGCGGATCAATTTTTACCGGACTTTCAGAATCTTTTTATCCGTTGTATTTTATGGCAAAACAAGTAAATGAAGTGATGTCTACAGAGCAGCCTTGTGATTTTGCATATGAGTTTGGCGATGGACTCTTGGACCTCCAGAGGTATCCAGAAGGATTTCCAAAACCAGGTATGGAAAATGGTTTTTATAAAGCTTATTCTGAAGTATGAATTGGTTTTATTTGAACTGAGGCATTACGTGCTTTAAATCTAGATGACAATTGTTGTAGACTTGTAGCTTGGGATGATCGTCTTTGGCAAATCTGGATGGGTGTTGTGATTCATCTTTAACATTTTCTCAGTTCTATTTGTTGGTGAATGTCCATTTGAAAATGCAGCATAGTAAGATTCTCCCTCTTTTTTTGTGCACAGCCAAACATCCGTGGCCTTTCAATGATCAGGTTGTCATATATATCCGGAATGTGGGACCGGGCATTTTGGTTGGACAAGCTTGGCAAGAAGGAGAAGAACTAGAAGTAGTACCTAAGAAGTTGTGTGACGAAATTTTGATGATAAAAGATTACGCTGCTTCAGCAGGAACATGGTGAAATAAGTCCCTTTCTACCTTTATTCATTTGGAACTGTAAAAATACATTTTACCATTTTTAATTACTACTATTACGAATTACTGAATGTTGAGTGGGTGATCATATGGAAATCTACAAAGAAGTGTACCTGGTCTTGGGAAATAGTACAATGTGTTGTTCTCACATTTTGATTTTCTGAGTGCGAGTACTTGGAAGAAATAGCTCAAATGCACAATGAATATCAGGTAAGGTAGTAATTCAGGAAGGTAGGCAGCAAGGGAACTACACACGTGTGTATTTGCTCGAGATGATGAGAAGGTGTGTATTTGCTCGAGGTGATGAAAAGGCGTAGGATTAGTACGAAAGGAAGCCTCTAGTGATGTGGTTGAGGGAGTTTATATAGAAGGATATAGATAGTATGAGTTATACTATCTACAAGACTGAGGATCAGGTGCTTAATTCCTCCTGAGGCATACCTTAACCCGATGATCCCATGTTGGAATTGATATTTGTTGCCTCTACCTCGAGTGTTAATTTGTATCCAGTAAAAAAACATGTACGGAAAGATGTACAATTTGCAACAGGAGTATTTACACTATTTGGTCAATGGCAATTAGTCTCTGAAATTTCTGTTTTCCTGTCTAAGAATTTTGGATCAATTATATTATTTTCGCCCTCTAATTTAAGAGGTAGGAGATGTATGTATGTGAATAATAGAATAATAATCTGAGTAAATTGCCTTGGAAGTTCATTCATTGTATGTTTTCTTTCAAAATTTAGGTTATGTTTGTTTATTTTAGGTAATGAATGCTAAAGTCTAGAAATAAGTTTGAATGTGTCTGAATAATTAAGTAGTATCTGAAAATTAAAAGCAGAATCAGTAAAACTGTTTTTGAATTGAATGAATTATCTAAATATTATATATTGTTCATTTTAACCCTTTCATAGAGGTTGTTTGATGTTTATAATTGCTGAAAGCAATATGAATATAGTTTCATTCTTTATTGACGGCTTATAAAAAAATAAAAATTATAATATATTTATTATGTATATTAAATTTATTATCAGTATTTATCTAATCATTTCTATATAGCTACTTAATTATGTATTATATTTGTTCTTAATTTTAATCTAATTTAGTATTGATATTATTATTATTTAATATATTTACTATGTTTTAGTTTTTAAAAATTATTTTTTTTTATGATTATCAAATAAATTACTAATTATATTTTAAATGAGACATATTTGTAAAGTTAATGTTATAGATATATTTCATATTCTTATCTAATTAAAAAAAAAAAATGAAAAAAGTTCTAAAATAGAAAAATGAATTTATAAGAATAAATTTTTGAATAAAAAAAATTATAAGAATAAAGTAGTACAACAAAAAAGTAGTTTTGGTTGATAAGTACATATAAAACACAAATATAATTCTATTTTATGTAGGGATGCAAGTCCAAACCGTCAAAACCGACAACCGAACCGGACCGAACCAAACCGATGAGTTTGGTTTGGTTTTGGCCAACAACGGTTCAGTTACAGTTCGAGAAATTTTCAAATCGTACGGTTCGACTCGATTTGTAGTTTTGACGCCTCAAATCAAATCAAACCGATGTCTAATGTATATGTATATTTTCATATAAATCCCTCATATTTTCTATATATTTATATATATATTCTTTTTATTTTATATATAAAATAGAATAATAATTATATTCTAACTTAAACTTAATTATATTATGATGGACTTATAAATTTTATAATTTTTAAGTTGTATTGTGCTAGATATTATGTAAACAAATAACATAATTGAGTTGCTTTTCAATTTTTATTATGATCATGCTATTAATATTAATTTTTTTTAATTTTTTGTTATAAATCTTATGTTATATTTAGTTTTTTTTTTTTTGCAAAATTACAAGACTTTTTTCTAAACTGATAAATCGAACCGCGATTTATCGGTTCGGTTCAGTTTGATTTTTTAGTTTTACGGTTCAATTTAGGTTTGAAAATTTTCAAACTGATAGGATGCGATTCAGCTTGCGGTTTATACCCCAAACTGAACCATTGCACCCCTAATTTTATGTATAAGAACTTAAAATAATTTAACGTTATATATAAAAGTGATGTATAATTTAAAATATTGCGTTAAATACTCAAAATTTTATTGAAATTAAGTTTAAAATTTTAAAAACTTATATTTATTTTAATTTTTATTAAATTAAATATACAATGAAAAAAAGAGAAAAATACAAAAAGTAATAAATTTAAACATTTTTTAAAAGGATAAAAACTGTCCAAAAGATATTTCAGATGTAGATTTTAATTATTTAGCTTTATAGTTAAGACACTTTAAGCTGCTTTCAGATCTGAAAGTGAAAAATTACTAAATAATTTAATTTTTAAATTATCTGATTAATTTAGACAAAACTCCATTTCAGATATTTATTTAGATAAATAAAACAACACCTTACTAAACATTTGCTGAAACTTGAACTACTTGTACGGTTGTACCTAGGGGTGCAACGGTTCGGTTTGGGGTATAAACCACAAGCCGAACCGCACCCTATCGGTTTGAAATTTTTCAAACCTAAACCGAACCACCAAACAAAAAAATCGAACCGAGCCGAACCGATAAACCGCGGTTCGGTTTGGTTCGGTTTATCGGTTTAGAAAAATCATGTAATTTTGCAAATAAAAATTAAATATAACATAAGATTTATAAGAAAAAATTAAAAATAAAAATTATATTTAACACTAATAGCCTATGATTATAATAAAAGTTAAAAAATAACTCAATTATGTTGTTTGTTTACTTAATATTTAGCACAATATAACTTTAAAATAAGAAAATTTATAAGTTCATTATAATACAATTAAATTTAAGTTAGCATATAATTATTATTCTATTTAATATAAAAATTAAAAGGGGTATATAGAAATATATACATATAAATTAGATATCGGTTTGGTTTAGTTTGGTTCGATTTGGTTTGAGGTGTTGAAACCGCAAACCGAACCGAACCGTACGGTTTGAAAATTTCTCGAACCGTAACCGAACCGTCGTCGACCGAAACCAAACCAAACTCATTGGTTTGATTTGGTTCGGTTCGATCGTCGATTTTGACGGTTAGGACTAACACCCCTAGTTGTACCCCCGTCAAGGTAGCAGTGGGGTGAGGGTGATTGTTAAATATCACTAGATTACCCCTTTTGTTTTATAATAGATTACCCCTTCTGCAAATTATTTTAAGCGCATAAGCGCTCCTAATATTAAACGCCTTCTTAGCATGTGTATCTCACTCTTCATAAAAAGCAAGTGAAAGTTGAGAGTGAGATTTGGGGTTTTATTAATCTAAAATCATCCATTAATTTCTGCCTTGATTTTTGGTGAGAGCATGGAATACAATAAAAAGAGTATACATATCATATTAACTACTGCATTAATTAGTTTGTTACCCAAATTAAATATAAAAAATAAACATATGCACATGAATTAAAAAAAGATTATATATAATATGAAAAATAGTATGCTGAGTATTCGAAAGAGTATAATGTATATGAAAAAGATTATGATGGTCATATGCAT
>JAOWAN010000005.1:329733-340509 GCA_028566635.1 Lobelia cardinalis | reverse complement strand
GAGTGAGATTAAGCTCGAGAGAAAAATAAGATCCCAAATCATGTTCACCCCCTCTCCTTTTCAACACCCAGATGCCAGAAATTATGCTCGATAGAACAATATGATTCCAAAAATAAAATGTTAAATTTATCTACAAGAAAGAAGAAGAAAAATAAAATCACCCATTTACATAACAAAGGGAAAAACAAACAAAAAAAAGGATGAAAAATGTCAGTTTAGGTTAGTCAGAGAAACAAAAGGTTTCAATGGAACTCTTCGTATATGCTCTCAAGATTTGGCCGCCAAACTCGATTATCGGTAGAACACCGGTGATGATGACCCTTCGATGCTGTCTTCTTCTCTGGCACATTTTTTATGGGGTTTTGTTTTTCGGCAAGGAAGACGAGGGAATAAGGAAATAAATGCTACTCTACTTGAGCTTCGTCGTTTGCGACTGAATTAAATTTCGAACAACTCTTTCAGAGGTGGGTAGTGGGGTTAAGCCTGTCAATACAGGTTAAATGGATTGAAATGGGTTGAGTTTTAATAATTAACAGGTTATAATGGGTTCAACCTATTATAAGTCATTTAATTAATCGATCTACTCAATTGTATAATAAATGAGTTAAGTTAAACTCAAATTAACATATTGAATACTCATTTGCAAAAAAAAATATTTTTTTGACAATCTAATATACAATTTTGTATCTAAATGGGTTGTAATTGGTTGAGCTGTTTAGCAGGTTAAAGCGGATTAGAGTGGGTTAATGAGTAGCATTTTGACAGGCCTAAGTGGGGTTTCTAGAGAAACGGAGGGAGAAGAGGGAGAGAGAAATAAAGAGAAAAGAGGAGGGATGGTTGGAGAAAGAAGGAACGAGCAAAAGAGGACAGTGGTGGTGGTGGTGGCTGGCATGGAACTTTGATGGGTGACCCATGTGAAGAGGGAGAGTGGAATAGAGAGAAGTAAGAGAGAGAGAGACCGGAGAGAGAAGTGAGAAGGGAAAGTGAGTAGTGGGGTGGGGTTTTAGATAGAAAAGCAAAAAATTAAAGTGATGTAATAAATGAAAAAGTAGGAGAGTGAATATGATGTGATATTTGAATTAATTTTTGATAGTGTATAGGTATAGGGGTAATAGTGGAAAGTGTATGATATTGATATGGGATATTGGATGATATTTGGGTGTGATATTAAAAATATATGTAATATGTAAAATGTAAAATGTAAAATATAGTGATATTCAAATGTAATGATATGTAGGACTCGTGATCTGATCCTTAGTAAACTTTTGGTAGAGTTCAAGTTGGACCAAGCTTCTGCGTACTTGAAGCTTCTCCAATATCTTGGATAATAATGAAAAGATCCAAAAAATGAAGCATGCATCCAATAGAGCAACCGATAGTGCCAAAAACACGTGCTTTTCTAGAGAAGTCATTAATATTTCCTAGATGTTCAACAAGTTCAACAGCTTCTGAATCCACAAAATATACACACCAAGAAGAAGCACTTTCAAGGTTATGCCACCTAGGGTTGATCGCACAATGCCATACCCCATTGAGACGACTAAAAGAAGTAGGCGAGAGACAGACTTCTTAACAGCACCGAAAGCCACTGCCCAGATAATAATTCCCATTGGTTTGCTTCCAGTGGCATTAAAATTAGAATACTCAAAATACCAAAAAGCCATCACACACATTCCCAAACCAATAATAGTTGTGATGTGATAATGTAAGTGTATTATATCCTTCCAGTACTGTATAAAGCGGAAAAACCATAGAAGACCAAGAATAAGAGATGCAAGAGATATTAAACCATAAAATTTCATCAAGAGCGACATCTTCCCAGGAATATAACCTTTTGGGTTTCTCCAAACTCTTCTTCTACTAATTAATGTGCCCTTAAGTTCTAGATCACAATACACAAAGTAAAGATAGTACCTTCCTATACCATTGATCTCAACAGTTGAAAGCACTATTTTTGCCTCCTCATTTTTTCCTTCAAAGTTGGTTTGCAATCGTTTAGGCCACCCAAGACTATCAGGATCTTGGCGTATAATAACCTCTCCAACCTTGCAAGACCCATCATTGGCTAAAGCAGGATTACAGCATATTGCATCGGAATACAAATATGCACCTCCAATTTTATCCCTAATCTTGACTTCAACTAGTATAGCTTCGACTAGCTCAGTACTTTGTTGCATCTCATTCTTTTTATTAGCAATCTCCTTCCTTCTTCGAAATGTGAAAGATTCAAACCTAATGAAGGATGTTTCGATGAGAGGCTTGTTGTTATCTTGGGAAGGATCACCGTGGACCTTAGAAGCGTAAAGGCCTTCCTCAATAAACAAGTTGTTCTCAACACTCTTTCCTTCTTCAAGAGTCACCACACCATTCCTCCTAAATCTACTCATGTCTTCAGCTATCATATTTCCGTGAACAGCACT
Organism: Lobelia cardinalis; assembly: GCA_028566635.1. Classification (NCBI taxonomy): domain Eukaryota; kingdom Viridiplantae; phylum Streptophyta; class Magnoliopsida; order Asterales; family Campanulaceae; genus Lobelia; species Lobelia cardinalis. The sequence goes on along the minus strand of JAOWAN010000005.1, from coordinate 338,089 downwards.
GGTTTTTCTCTTTCTCATATTGAAATTTTGATCTTCCTCACTGCTGGTAATTTCACCGAGCACTTGGAGGGTACAATGTTGATCCCCCTTTATAGGCTCAAGCCCAAGCCTATAGTCCCTTCCAAGATGTCCATCCACAAATTCCTTGACCAATTTCTCTGTCCCTTCTTCTTGGACTTTCATCGAATAGTTGGCATGCAAAATAGGTGGAGAGTGATTTTCATAGGAGAACTGTTGACTTGAAAATTTTTGAAATGGTTACAGGTTGTATGGAGGAGTTTGATATGGGTAGTAGGGATGTTGATATGTTGGAGGCTGATATGGGATCTGGTGTGTTTAAAAATGTGGCAGAATGTGGGGGTTATGAACTGGTGGTGGTGTTGGATGGTTGTGTGGTGGTTGGGGCTGGTAGTGATCAGGATAATGGTTTGGTGGATTCTGATTTAGTGGTGGGGTGAAGGATGGTGGTGTATATTTATGTGGTTGGGTATTAGGTGGTGGAAAGTAGTGATCAGGATAATGGTTTGGTGGTGGTTGAGAGAATTGATTGTAGTTCTGTTGGTGTGTGGGATTGTTCATATAAGGATAATGGTTGTTTGGAGGGGCAATAGAATTGTGATTGTAGTGATAATATGGAAATGGTGGTGGTTGTTTTTGAGAGAAAACAGAGTAAGGGTTTGATAGAGACATTGAAGAAGAGTAATAATAACTTAATTCGTTTTTGGCCGCCATCGTCTTCTTCGAGGAAAGATCGCTCTGATACCACTGTCAGAGTGTGTGAATGAATGCAACAATGGCCTTCAAGGATTCAAGAACATTCAACACCAAACTACTACTACTAAGCTACTCAACTTTCATTAATAGAAATCTGTTCCAACTAAGGAAAATCCAAGCGTACATCTGTAGAACTCCTACTGTCAAATTATGGCTAAACTAAGGAACGAAGAAGACGATTACAACTAATTCTCTATATAAACTTTAAGGAAAAGAAAGATAATTCATTCGGCCCCAAATGTCCTTAGTATCTTCTGGTGTTATATAGCTGCAAGATTCGATTTGGTGTAGTGGATTTGCCTTGCCACAATGCAGCAGTACGGATTATGGCAGCTTCATTCTGTTAGAGGGCTCGTGCCTTGGTCCATTTACTCTCTTGTCCTCTTTCAGCCAAGTTTAATTACTATATTACTCTTTCCTCTTTCAAACGGCTTCCAACAGTCTCAAAACAACTCTCCCCTAATTTTTAGGTTTAACCAGGCCATTAAACCCAAATTGTGACAAGTAAATAATTAAGATTTGAATCAAGATGTTAATTTGTCATTATTTTTGGTTTTTAAGTTTTTATGGATCTTATTATTTTCTTTCTATTTTTTTTTTACTTTTTTACTTTAATTATTACCAAAATTTAACTTTCTGATCCGAACCTAGGTGAGAGGCGGCAGAGTAAAAAGCGGAGGGAGAGATTTTAGGCCAACAATCGTTTTCTGTTTCAGGAGACTGTCGGTGGTGGTTTGTACTTGCCAAAGCGATGCGCACCTTATTAAACACACAATTTCACCCTCTCTCTCTCTCTCTCTCTCTCTCTCTCTCCTCTTCTTCTTCGTCATACATACATACAGTAGTGCATCTTCTTCAACTCACACACACACACACACACAGAGTGAGACTTCCTTAAGCCAATTTCATTCAGAGAGATTTAACTTTTTTGCTGTAAAAAGCTTCTTCTTCTACTACTATTACCACTCTCTCTCTCTCTCTCTCCGGATTTCAGAAATTCTTGCCCACATCGAGTGTGAGTGAGAGTCAGCCAGAAACTTGCTCTCGCTCATTCATTCCTATACTAAGATAGAGGAGCGGAGCAATAGCAGCAGGAGAGGAGCAGAGCAAGCAGCAATCTGCAGTCTCTGTTAATTAGAAGCGGATCGATCCATCGGCATTTTGGATCTAAAGCTTACCTACCTCTTATTCCTAGTTCTTCCATTACTCTCTCTCTCTCTCTCTAATTAGTACTAGCTACTCCATAAGTGGAGGGAGGAGATGGGAGGAGGAGGAGGAGTAGATCCAAGGCAGATATTGGCAGGAGTGCTAACGGTGACAATGTTCTTGATGCTGGGCCACATGATTAAGCGTGACCACGTCGATCCTCTCATTTCTCCTCCTACTCTACATGTACGCTCTTACTTTAATTTTTTTTTATTTTGTCTCTCTCTCTCTCTCTCTCTCTCTCTCTCTCTCTCTCTCTCTCTCTCTCTCTCTCTCATCTCCAAATTTTCACTACTACAGTACTACCACTACCATTATTAATGTATTAAAACCTCGATTGGGTCTTTGATTATCAATCTATTTGCAAATTAGCAGCAGCAGCAGCATCCCATTCCCGGTGGAGGAGCAGCAACCGTTCGCTATGATGAATCCTCCTCTGATCTCAGCACCACCCTTCCTAATGCCTCTGATGATGGGCCTTGGAAAGAAGATGGCCTTGCTCTCAAACGTTGCTGGTCTAAGCCTACTCCTACCCTTGGTCTCTCTCTACCTTCTTTTAAGTAACTCTCTTCCATTTCCTTGTCTATTTCCCGCAAGCCTCTCTAACCTTCTTTTCTTCGGTTTGATGTGTAATAGATGAGGCAGAGCAATCGCAAGGATTTGTTACTTTTTCTTTGACTAATGGCCCCGAATACCATGTTTCTCAGGTACCCCCCCCCCCTCCCTCCATCCTTACCAGATTTGGAACTACTATATTTGGGGTTCTCTGTATTGGGTCCATTTCATAGTCCATATGAATGCAACCTTGCTCATCCTATGGTTGACTTTTCTCGAGGCTAGCTCTTGGGACGAGCAATGTTAATGACGTGAAATGCACAATTACAGGGGAATAACAATGACGCAGGCTCAAGTCCCCTTACTACTACCGCATGATATTACCTCTCCCTTTAATTCTGTAATTAATTTTTTACCTTTTCTTAAATACACTTGTTACCAATTACTACTATAACTCTATAAGTAGTACTCCCCCTCTCTCGCTTAATAGAAGACCTTTTAGTTTTGTGTACACTTATTAAGAAGTAATATATATTGACAAATTCATTCTTATTAATTAATGTCTCCTTATTGATGGTGAAAGAAGTAAATGTAATTAATGATCATGGGTAGTTGAAAAAATAGGGGGGTAAATTAGGAAAATATGAGGTAAAAAAAATTTAGAAATCCTAAAAGGACAACTATTATGGGATAAATTTTAATTTCTAAAAGATTATCTATTACGAACGGAGGCACTATTCTCTATGTTTGTTGTAAACTGATTAGACTAGTCTACCACTCTACTTTCACCAACTCAATCTGGTACCATTGACAGTTTTATTGTCACTTAGATAACTCAGTATATGCCTCTTATCATATCTAAACCTCAACACTATCTAGTGTTAGTCACCTTTCCATGTTCAATTTGCCACAGATTTTTCATGCTTCCAAAATTCCACCTAATCCTAATATGACTTGAGTCATGAACATCGAACTCGAACAAAGTGATAAAAGTTTTATTTGTCAGTGAACTTTTTGTATCATAGAGCTAAAGCACACATGCATTTTTAGTTTCCCATCATTAAGGACCTACATTATACTTCCAAAGATGTACTCTTCAGCTTTGCTACATAATAAGGGGAGCAGGAGCGTTGGGGATATTGCAATGCCCACGGCATGCCTTTTGCATCGCCCATATTTTGTATGTTTACCTTCTTCTGTCCGAATCTTTACAACTTGGTGCCTGTTTCCCACAGATTGCTGATGCAGTGGTAGTGGCAAGACATCTTCGGGCAACTCTTGTAATCCCTGACGTTAGAGGAAGCAAACCTGGTGATAAGAGGTTAGTTCCTAGTGCCAGCATTCTTTGAGCATTTATACCAGTCATTGACTTCTGCTTAATTCTTGCTGAAAGCATTCTTTTAGGATTACATCTACACTGTCATTTATATTGGATCGATATTGTGCGAATATCTTGGGAAGAAGAGAGAATATGGGTTGGGATGGGGTTGATTGCAAGCAAAAAGAAGCAAGCTTCTTAACATGCAACTAATTTCTTTTTGAAGCCCAATGGTCACAAGGGTGGGGGGGGGGGGTGTCGGTCTCGAAGTTATTCTACTTGAATTTCTGTTTAACAAGCTCCAGCAGCCATATTTTCAATTAGTTAATTTGCTCTGGAGGATTGAACACCCAACCTCCAGGTCCTCTTTCCTCTCCAGAGTAGGCAGCCCCAACCAGACTGGATTTTTTGTCACTTTAAGTGGCTTTTAGTGAATAAGGTTTTATGAAGGTTTATTGAGGATATCTTAGATTGCTAGTTTGATGGCTTGTTGAATCGATTACCTGGCTAAAGTGCTGTCACAAGGAACTGATTCCTTACCATGTAGTCCATAATGGACTTATAATTACAATCTTCTCACGTACTTTACCGGTTCATTGCTTGCATATTATCCTTGTTTGTAGCTCACTCGTTGTAAATGGATTTTTCCTGCTCGACAAGTATGCTGAGTGTCACGTGGTATTAGTTGTAAAGGGGGCAGCTATTCATTCAAGCATTCTTCCCTTCATAAAGATTCCCTGTTTGATTATTATTTCCTTGCATGTTGTCTGTGAGATGTTTAAGTTAACATCAGCCGGCTCTTGTGTCATAATAAGATGTACTTCCAGAATTAAACCTGCGTAACTTACAAATTTAACGTTTCATACTTTTCAGGAACTTTGAAGACATTTATGATGTTGACAAGTTTGTAAATAGCCTGGATGGGGTGGTTAAAGTAGTAAAATCCCAACCTACTAAAGTGTCGGCGAAAAATCTTGCAGTCCTGAGAGTTCCTAATCGGGTTACGGGAGATCACATTGCAGATAAAATCGAACCCGTTTTTAAAGAAAAGGGAAACATAAGGCTGGCAACATACTTCCCTTCAGTAAACATGAGGAAGAGTGAACAAGATAACAGCGTAAACTCAGTTGCATGTTTGGGAATGTTTGGAACTCTTGAGCTACAATCTGATGTTCAGGAAGTGGTTGATTCAATGGTTGAGCGGCTTAGAACTTTAAGTCGTCGGTCAGATGGCCAATTCATAGCAGTGGACTTGAGGATTGATATGTTGGAGAAGAAGGGTTGCCAAGGAAATGGTGCCAGTGGCTCAAAAAGCTGTTACAGCCCACAGGAGATTGCACTGTTTTTGAGGAAGCTTGGTTTTGACAAGGACACCGCAATCTACTTGACCCAATCTAGGTGGGACAGCAGCCTTGATGCTTTGAAAGACCTATTCCCCAGAACTTACACAAAGGTGAGTACCTCTGCTGCTTACTATCAGCAATGCTGTGTAATTGTATATTTAGTCAGCAAACATGTTTGCCAACATTTTTTAGAAATCTAATGGAACTACTGTGAGTGCAGGAAGGCATAATGCCCATGGATAAGAAGTCAAAGTTCCTCGATGAAGACGCTTCTGAGTATGAGAAGGCTATAGATTTCTACCTTTGTTCTCAGAGTGATGTTTTCGTACCAGCGATATCAGGCTTGTTCTATGCAAATGTTGCTGGCAAGAGGATTGCTGCTGGTAGGACTCAAATACTTGTTCCGTCGAACATTCCTCCTTCCTCGTCCGCATCGGTCTCAAAATTCATTTCCCCTTACGTCACAAAGAAAAACCACTTGGTGTATTCATGTTTCTGCTAAATCAGAGAGTGCTGCTCAAAAAAAGCGTTTGAAGAAACATACAGAGGCCATAAATGTATCCTTTTGAAAAAGATTAGAAGTTTCCTTGTAGAGTCCACAGTTCGGTCAGATTTTCTTCTTCAATTCAATATTTATGAGGGGTCTCAAGTGATCAGGAAGCCGCCTTGGTAAAATATAAAATTGTTTGGTTAAAAGTTATACATTGTTGAAGGATTGTTTGGATGTATTGTAAACCCTTTCTCTCGTCTCTGCTTACATTCTTTAAATCCTTGGGGATCAACAAATCATACACTTCGTAGAATCTCAGTTCTGAACAGCAGTGGAAACTCCTTCCTGCAGATGAGATTAACTTAAACCGCTTCAGGTACTCTGGTGGTTGTTGGCTCAAACACCTTGCAAACGCACACGACAACAGATACTCTGAAATTAGCCGTTGAAGCTTCTAAAATGATTTTTTGTGCACATATCAACACTCAAAGCTTGTCCACCCACAAAAGAATTTTCACCCTACAGAAAAAAGTTCCAACCACTTCACTAACAATTGCTACTTCAATGGAAATGGAAATGCCTTTGATGACATCCCAACAGAGATTTCAACATTCCAAAAAAGGAAAAATGGAAAGACCATCTAAAACATGGTGGCCGGAGGAGATACACTTAAAATTAAACCCATTAGTAACCTTTCTACCTGCCTCCACAAACTAATTAGGTTACCAACTTCAAACCACCCCTCGTTGGTTTTGGGTAGAGGTGACAAGTTATGTCCATACCATTTTACCCACCATTTTCTGCTTCCAGTCCACTTTTGCCCAACCCACCTGTTGACCGGCTCCAGTTTTGGGCAATGATCTTTATATGCTTTTTTCCAAATTCCAATAACCACGAGTTTGTTATGTCAAAACTCATTTAATGGAGTATAATCAGTAAAATAATTTCACTTTCATTTACACTTTCAGAGTACATATAAGGTAAATTTGGTAATATTGACACTAATGACTACATTGTGTCCAACTATATTGACTGTAGACTACTGAGTATTTTCACAGAGCCGAGAAGGGAGTCAACTCTGATCCCAGTGGAGGTACCGTGTATATTTAGAGCCATTAGTGCCCGAGTCTTCAGAGTCTGAGCAGCACACAGCACTGATTAAATTCAAGCATTTCTAGCAGCAATGCAACGCTGATAAGGCCTGATGAAGACCTTCGCCAAGGGAGTTTTTGGAACTGGAATCAACTTTCCGACAATGGCGAGCGGCCAGCTGTTAGGAGACCACAGTACATTTCAATTATGTGAGCATGCAGAAGATTTGAACAATTCTCAAACAAGACCAACAGCAAGAACTGCTCTCAAGCATTGTTTATTTAGAACTATAGCTCCCAAACTCCCAAGGCATATATATATGCACTCATGCGGTTGGAACGTCACTAGGAAACAGTAACTTTGTGTGCTACCAGAAACTCTAAAATCTAAATGTGGAAATGCACAAAGATGGATATAAACATGACATTATACACGAGAGAAAGTAACAAAACACATATGAAGTCATTTCCTGTGAAGCAACCTGAAAACTCCTATAGCAAGAGAGATGATCCATAGCTTTAAATCAAGTCTGACCGTTGAGGTGAACTTTCCAAGGAACTCAATAATGATTATCTGTTTAATAATGAAATAACCATGTTAATGAAGTATATACAAGATACTATCACTTCACTCTGCAGACCAAAACCAGAGAGAAGTATCACCAACGAGACAATTATATGGCTACTTAGAATAACAAAAACAACAATATAATAATAATAATGATATCTCACCTGCAGTATAAATGTTCCTCCCACAATCCCCATAAAAAGTGGGTTTCTTGTCACTCCAGTGAATACGTTCATTTCCTCTGGTTTCCGAGCATTGAACTCATTGAAGATCTGGTAATCAAGAATTTAGAGATTTCTCTCTGTAGTTAATGATAAAATCAAGAAGTTGAATGCCTATGAGTTTAGTACACACAAGAACCAGCCTCTTATTTATTTTTCTTTTATTTCAAATTCAGGGTAAGTGTTACCTGACATAGGACAAATCCATTAAATATCAAGGTGTTGTTCAAGGTGGTTGCATATCCCGATCCATCATCCTTCAAGTTGAGAATGCTCTTACCATAAAAGTTGAAAATAAGGAGAACGGCAACTTGATACAGAGCCTACCATATCCAAAGCAATGAATTAGTGACCAAGAAAGATAAGCAATGCAGACATCTTCGGAAAATGCACAAGATATAAGAAATACAGTTACCTGTACAATCAAGTTCCTCCACATGATATTTGTCACTAGAGGTTCTCTGCAACAAGTACATGCAAAGATATATTGGAAAACAAACTTAGGAAAAAATTTGAGCTGAACAGACTATTTTCCTAGGGAGAATTAAAATACATTCATGTCTTAGCATGAAGCACTTTTCTCCACATCCGTGAATGAGAACAATTACCAAATTTCTGATCAGTAAATCATCATGCACTACTATGGCACTTTTACTTTAGGACCACAACACCGTCAAATCTATCTTATAAGGGAGAGCGTGGGGTTCATCTCCAAATGAATAGTATGAATAGTATCTCCAAATGATTGGCAAATGATTGAAAAGAGAGTGTTTGAGTGTATTGGGAAGGG
>JAOWAN010000005.1:310166-329633 GCA_028566635.1 Lobelia cardinalis | reverse complement strand
TTATCACTTTTAAATATTATCGTGTTCGAGAATACGAACTACTTGCGATTAAATATTTTGATACCTCGTGCCCAAACCGTGCCCTCGGGCACGGGCATTTACTAGTTTAGGATGCAGTATCATACCTCTCATTCAGCAGTACATCTGCTTAAAACTTGCCACATAGTGAAATACTTATTTTTTGGCAAATCTTACTCAATAATTACGACTGATAACAAGTTAAAGATAAAGTTCATTTTGTTTTTCCAGCTAAGGCACCGTGTTAAATCGACATTATTATTTGGAAAGCAATGGTTTAAGTAGCGACAATTAGAGAGGATATATCTGGATTTCCTGAAACAGGTTTTCTCTACTACAAATAGCTGCTGCATCGAAGTAAGTTCGAATTTCAACACAGACAATAATTTCACTTATCAGAAGTTTCAGCTCATCATTACCTAGGGAAACAAATAAGACAGCCTTGAGGTATGGGAAGGGTGGATGCACCCTAACACCTACAAGTAAACATCCTATTCAACAACTACAAAACTCAAACCAAAGATTAACTTGGTATGCAATAAAAGTCCATGTCCCCATTAGTTAGCCAGTAAGGAAATGTCTCAAAATGGTTTGAATGGCAAATTTCCAGTTTCTTAGCCTAAATAAAAATTGGGAAGCCATAAATCCGCGAATTTCTGGAAAACAGATATGTTTTAAAGAAAGCAACACTCAGAAGGGAAAACGGATATATTACTTTATAAGACCGAGGATAAATTATCGACAATATACATAGGTAACTAAAATAAAGCATAGATTGTTCCTCAAGAACAGCGAAGGAAGTGAGTTACACCAGGCATGTCTTTTTGATATGTTTTCGGAAAAGAAAATTTTCATTCTTATATTAAACAGTCACATAATCATATCTGGCAGAATCGTGCATGTCCAAACGTGACGTAACTCATGATGTAACAAATAAAGATAGCTCAAATGTTGAGCAACTTGTACAACTATCCATAATATACACAGGTAACCAAAATAGAGCATAGGTTGTTCCGCATAAAAGGACGTAAGTTACACCATATACGTAATTATTTGTTTTCAGATTCTATTGAATCTAAGAGCAATGCTACTGAATCACAGTTGATTCCTATGATATTTAGGTTCCTAATCTAGTAAGACCCTATATATATATATATATATATATATATATGTAAATTATCTTGTGACTTGAAAGTCCATTTGAACCTGTTGTTGCCTACAAAATATTTGGTGTTTAGCCAGATTTGAGGAATCTTATCCGACCTTATTGTAGAGGGGGTTAAGTTTTCTTAGCCCGAAAAAGATTAACTACCAAGTATAAAGATAATGTTGCCAAATCTGATTATTATTATTATTATTATTATTATTATTATTATTATTATTATTATTATTATTATTGTATATGTAGATGTAGATGTTCAAATAAAAACATAAAAACCTGCGAACAAATAGAATCCAAGAATTTAATATTTGTGGATCTTAATTGATATTTGTGGATATTAGTGTTATATTGACTAAGATCCACAAATATCAAATTCTTGGATCCTAATGGTTCGCTAAGTTTGTAGGTTATTTAGGTTTTTTATTTGAATAAGCCCCTTTATATATAGGAAAATGATCAGCTACAAATCGCAAATATCGTACAAACGTACGAACCTATTCTATCTTAGTACATTTTTGTTGTATCTTCGTTAATTTTGTTGTATCTTAGTTTTTTTTTTTTTTTGTATGTTAGGAAGATCAAGTTGTATCTTATTACATTTTTGCTGTATCTTCGTATCTTTGTTATTTTGTACGATACAACAAAAATATACTAAGATACAACCGATTGCACGTTTGTATGATATTTGTGATTTGTAGCGGAATAGGCCCCTATATATATACATATATATAAGTATGATGTATACGAATAAAATCTGACCTTCGACCAACAGGAGTTCGTTGCATAAGATGGTCCGTTGGTGGTTCAGTAGCTAAGGCCAATGCTCCAAGAGTATCCATGATGAGGTTAACCCAAAGAAGCTGCACCATGAATATAGTAATGATTGCCGACGAATCTTAAGTGTTCTTTTTAGTAGTTTTACACTTTCAGACACTGCTCCCAGAAAGTACATAGAAAACATAATGGATGTGACAGAGCCAGCAATAACTACAGATACACATACACACAGGGGAGGGGAGAAGAAGAAGAAGAACCTGCACGGTATTCAGAGGTACATCTCCAGAAGAAATTGCTGCCACAACATTAATAACAAGTGCTGCAACATTAACGGTGAGCTGGAATTGGATAAACTTCTGAATATTTGCGTATACAGAGCGTCCCCAGCGGACAACCTATAAAGAGAAAATAAGGCATGTAACTCCAAGAAAGTGTAACCATTTCGGGTTAAGAAGATGTGAAAGCACAGTAGGCCCGCCTACATAAAGAGAACATGGGTAAGGCTGGGGCTTTTGGGGGTTTAGAAAGAAGATAGAAGGGTTGACTATGTAGCTCCATAGTTTTGTACTTATTTGGGCTTGATGAGTAGCATCACTAGCCATCGATGGTCGACAATTGTATTGTCTAGTACCAAGAGATAACGTAAGTACTACATTCCAAATTAAACAACCATCATCCTCTGAGAACTATAAGTTGTTCACTTCACATCAGTTCTAATTAAGGAATCTTCATGATCGAATTAACATATTTGACCTTCCACGTAAGGATATTTCTTAATATGTGTAGATCCTTTTTTCCTTCCCTATAGCGTTCCATCAATCTCCTTAATAGGTGGATAACCTCCATTTTTGATCTACCCGGCATAAAACCAAATTGATTCTCTGATACCGTTGTCTCCCTCCTTAGTCTACTTTCAACTATTATCTCCCAACGCTTCATTGGGTGACTCATTAGTTTAATACCTCTATAATTCGTGCAACTTTGAATGTCACTTTTATGTTTATATATTGGTATTATAATGCTCCAACCCCACTCATCTTTGTCATCATAAATTTATTTTATAACTTTAGTAAAGACACCCCTACTTCACCAAGAAATTTCCATACCTCAAAGGGTATTCCATCAGCGCCTAAAGCTTTCCCGATTTTCATCTTTCATAAGGCAACTTCAGCGCATATTCATTAATTCTACAAAAGAAGATAATACTTTTCCTATTGGTGCTACTAACGTTGCTCACTACATATCCTACAAGTTGCTCATTTAGTAGTTTCTCAAAGTATATTTTTCATCTATCTTTTATTTCTTCATCGATGACTAACGCGCAAGTCTTCATCCTTAATGCATTTTACCTCATTGAAATCTCTGATTTTTCAATCCCTTGATTTTGCAAATTTGTAAAGCCTTTTCCCCCTCTTTTGTATCTAATTTACTATAAAAGTCATCAAACGCTTTACAACTAACCGCTCTCATGGCTTTCTTTACTTCTTTATTAGCAACTTTGTATCGTTCTAAATCATTTAGGTTTTTAGAGTTTTACCAAGTTTTATAAGCATTTTTTTTAGTCGGACTACTTTTTGGTCTTCCTCATCCACCATCACGTTTCTTTATATATATATGCCTCTTACCTTTGGACTCTCCTAATACCTCTTTTGACACCTTCTTAATGCACTCACACATTTTATTCCACATCTCGTTCGTTAATAAAAAGTCTCATATGCTATATTCCATGTTGCATCATTTATCATTTTCTCTCTAAATAAACCTAGTTTCTCGCCTTTTAGATCTCACAACTTAGTTCTTGGGTTTTTAGTGCCATACGCTGTATTTTAGTCTTAAGGGTGATATCATGCACTATAATTCTATGTTGTGAAGTAAGACTCTCTCCCGGAATCACCTTACAGTTTTTACAAGTTAAACTATCAACTTTTCTACTTAACGAATAATCTATTTGACTCTTATTTAATCTACTTTTAAAAGTTAGTAAATGTGCTTCCCTTTTCTAAGTGTTCGCTATTAATAGGTTGTAGGAAACCGCAAAATCTAATAAAGCTACTCCTCCATTCATTTCATCACCAAAACCATATCCGCCGTGCACTCCCCCATACCGTACAGGGTCTTCTCTCACATGACCATAAAATCTCCCCCAATATAGAGTTTTTCGCTTTCGGGTATCCTTGAATTAATTCATCCAAGTCCTCCCAAAATTGATCCTTAATAAGTTGGTCTAGTCTTACTAGCGGAGCATAGACATTAACTACATTAATTAGTTCTTCTCCTAAAACCAATTTTAAAAGTATGATTCTATCTCCTTTCATAGTAACTGTTGGGACATCTTCTTTTAGATCCTTATTTACTACTATGTCGACCTCATTTCTCTTTCTATCTTTCGAGTATAATATAATCTAAATCATGTATTTTCTAGTTCTCGAGCTTTCTCCTCTACCCATTTTGTTTCTTGTACGCACAGTATATTAATGTTTCTTCTAATCATAGTATCTACTAACTCCATCCCATTACACGTCATGGTTCCTATGTTCCAAGTTGCTAGTCTAAGCCTAGTCGTAAATTATCTACTCTGCCCTTGCTCATTTTTTACACACTCGGACGACGGCATGGCGCCTCTAGCCTATTTGATGCACCACGAGGCAAATGCACTGAATACCCTTGTTGAAAATCAATCACACCCAGGTGGAGATGTGATGCCCCTAGCTCTACTGCAACACCCCGAGGCAGGTGCGACAGGTGACATTAAACGGGTGACATCCTAGCATTTACACGAAAATTATTATGATTCATGTTCATAAGAAGTTTGACAAAGTTTTACTATGGCTGTCAAGCTACCTAACACAACCCTCCTCCTCTATCCGGTCTTGAGACCGGCGGTTTAAAGGTAAGGCTCTAAGCACGACTCAGGTTTATTAATATTTGGTTTAAGGGTAAGGCTCTAAGCGCGACTCAGGTTAATAAAAAACATACAAATGAAACATTTAAACATGCTCATCCTACATACACTTCAGCAGTGACAAAACGAGAACTCAACATGTTATTCGGGTTCAAGTGCATGCGAGGAAATTTTTCCTAACAATACAAGCAACATATACCTAAAATTTCAACTTGTTCTAGTTATCTACATAACAAGTTTAACTGATAAGCCATAAAAATCCAAGAAAGATGTAAGAATCTCCGATGCTATATTAATACTTAGGGAGTGCATAGTTTTTAATTAATACTTAGCCATAAAAGAAGTTGCCATTACTTATGCTCATTGTAGTACAGAAGTGAGTCAACCAATGAAGGATTATTATTTTACACCAATCTAATACAAGAGAGATCATACCAACCTTTACAACCGAAGCAAAGTTATCATCCAAGATTATAATGTCGGAGCTTTCTTTTGCAACTTCAGTTCCTTGAATGCCCATAGCAAGACCTATGTCAGCCTAATATACAGAGCAAAATGCAAAATTCCAGTCAGAAAAAAAAGTAAAAGCATAGCAAGGTAAAGTGTTCAGGACCGTAAATTATAAGCCAGAAATGTACACAACATAGGCAAATTAGTTAAGAGCAAAGTTGGGTAGCACAAGATTTGCCCACTAGAAGCCTGATCAATAAAATAAAATAAGATTTGTAATGCACAAATACGAGAAATGATCAAAGTTGCTCTTATAGTAGAAAAAATGAGAGAGAATTGCCTAAGATGGTTTGGGCACATACAATGTAGACCCCTTAGTACACCAGGTAGGAAAATTGATGATATCAATCTTAATCAAGTTAGGGGCAGGGGTAGACCAAAGGCAAACACGGACAACCGCAATACAGAAAGATATGAAGGACTATGGCTTATGTGGTGACTTGGCAAGGATGCATGTAGCTGACCCCAAGTGATTGGAGCTAAGGCTTACTTGACGTGAGTTGACATGAGGATTTTCCCTTCCCATTAGAGACAAAGATATGTCCTATCTAGACTCTAGAGAGTCCCACATGAAACTTCCTTTTTTTTATTTTTCTATCTTTTGTCTCAGTAAAAAGTGAATTAACTAAACATGTAAGGGATGACTACCTCATTGCATGTTATTTTCACTAATTGATAAGATAAACAGAATAATGTTAAACAAGATAAGTGGAGAGAGCTCCAAAAGTAAAGAATTAATGAAGTAGGAATAAACATAATACTAAAAATGCTAGGCTTTAGCAGCAAAAGGATTAAGGAAACGAAGTAAACTTAAAAGGCCAATAATAAACACAAAGGTCAAATTCATTTCCAAGGGTAAATGATGAATCTATAAATCAAACAACATTGCTCATGGTTCATATGTATCATAATTCATAAATTAGTCTTAATGTTGAAAGAAAGCCAAAGGTAAAAGACATGATGCAGTCAAACCTCATGAAGTGCAGGTGCATCGTTCGTTCCATCTCCAGTTACTGCAACAACTTCCCCTAGTTTACGCAGTGTCTGTACAAGTAAAAGCTTGTCGCTTGGTGAAGACCTTCCCATAACCTACAACACCACAATTTATCAAATTACCTTGAAACATGCTAGTTTTCAGCAACAGATAGGAAACTTAAATATATTCAAGATATACCGATATCTTTTTGGCCACTTGTTCTCTTTCTTTGTCAGACATCTCCCGGAATGTCTTTCCCTCAATGATATTTGGTTCAGTAGCATCTGCGCCAGAAGTGAGTATTCCACACTCGAGAGCAATTGCTTTTGCTGTTTGAAGATTATCCCCAGTGACCATGCGTACCTATTAATTCATAGATGTATGAATGTCAATTTTTTTTCTTTTTCTCTTTAACAAGACAACTAACTACATAAGCAGATATGGAAAATAGTGGGGGAAACAGCAATGAATCAAAAAGCTGATTTTGAAGAAAGAGAGTTGTTGTAGTGACTTCACGGAGAAGAGCTATTCCCAAAAACCATATTTTTCAGGTGTTATCTATAAATTTTGAATTTGTAACAGAAAATGATCATTTTGGGAACAGTGAATCAATCACATATATTGAAGCAATTTAATGTCTACTCTTATCAACCACAAGTATGTTGACCAGAAGATTTGAAACATCCACAACATGAGTTTGATTGGGGGAGAGCAAGCACTGAGAAACCGCCTCTTATCATCACAACTACACTGTTTTATGGCAACAGAATGTGAACAGAAAATTCAATAAGTTTGCCTACGATCCATGAAGCACATATCTCCTACACTAGTCCGACAGTGACCACCTCCAATTATGATGAACTGGTCATTTTCAAGCTTGGATAGCTTTATAATTACCCAGAAATAGATGATTCATACTGAAGTTGCTGCGGTTTTAGAGTTTAAGAAGCTTTAGCAACAGACCTACTCGCAACTTGCAAGCACTTCCTTCAATTTCCAGGTCTAACAAAGCGTAACTAAATAACAACCAGCTTAAAGCTTGGGATTGAAAGGGATAAGAGATTACTCCACAATGCAATAGAAGTCTATGCACTTATTTCAGAATTCTAGTTACTGAATAGTATCCTTGTAACCAATTCAGTTACAAGCGATCTGCAGATACTCTTATAGCTCTGGCATACTGGCAATAATAACTCATGTGCCATAACTCCATATTCCAGAAAGCATATCTCATGGGTCCCTATTCCATGTTCTGCCACTATTATTCCTACACAACAAGATTTACTGAAAATTGATGACCAGATTTACTACACAAGTAAGAATGGTCAATCAAGACACTGAATCTTGAAGCTTACCCAAATTTCCCATTTATAAACATGAAGGAATGAGAAAGAGCATTATAAAAGGATCTCAGCAGGTTGACCATAAATCAAGAACCGCTTGTTGTTGAATTGAGGAGGCAATGCCTCCAAATAGCTCCTAGACAATCAAACAGAATGTCATGTACTTCACAGCTTTTGCATTCAAGGAGATCAGTACTCCTTCTAAAATACTGTTACACATAAAGTCGTACCAACAAGCTACATAGGCAAACCAGCTCGTCTTTTTATTTCTCTCACAGGTTACTAAAAGATGTAACATCAAGTGACGACCATACATATAGCATGCATATAATGCAGGATGAAACTATTACCTTCACACCAGCATTGGTGCACAGTTTCACTGCATCTTTGACACCTGGCCGACAAGGATCCTGCACATGGAAGTAGACTTTCAGCTAAAATTTGTAGGAAACTAAGAAATTCTGCAAATGGCATTTTAAGATTATGTAAAAAGAGAACATGCGTGAGAGCCCAAACAATAAAAATTTAAGAATACTACTCACACAAGGGACCACCACAAGGTTTAACATCATTAACATTTGAAACAATCCCTTTTGGGCCTACATCAGACATTCATCCTTGTGATTTGGACTAGCAGAATCAACTATAAAGTAATACCTCTAATCAAAATGTATACATTTTACCCTACCAAGGCAAGCAAAAGGAGCTCACCTTAGGTACAACCATATACATAAATGACCGACCAGCAACATTTATAATAAACACAAACATGAAATGAAGAGACCGCTATCTTCATATATATTATCCTATGGTCATAATTTAAAAATAAACGACGAAGCAATGTAGTAAAGATTGACAATACACCTACACAACAAACAACTAGTTTAACGTGTACCTTTATACCAACAATCCCTAGCAAAACAAGGTCATCATCAGGTAAAACCCATTCAGACTGCTGCTCTTCATCAGTAGGAAAATCCATCTCATACTTTCTGTATGCGACGGCCACACACCTCAAGCTCTTTGCAGCCATATCTTCAATAGATTTTTGAAAAAACTCCTGTAAATGAAAAGGTAATCATTATACATATTTCTTGGAAAGCTCATCTCCTTCAGCTAGTACACCACCATTTTGTACTGACCCTGTCGTTTTCGATTGATTTCAAGGAACCATTTGCATCCAGATATCCTGTACAAGACCCTAGAATTATTTCAGCTGCTCCCTTCCAGTGTATGCGAACTTGAGAATCAGCCTGCCACATATAAACAGGCTGGTGATGGAAATCCAGGGAGGAAGGAAGAAAAAGGTAAAGCGCAGCAATCATTTATCATAGTTTTAGTTGGAAGAACATAACACACACGCACACATACAAATAGAGACAAGTAGAAATGGCAGTACCACAAACATCACAAGTAACTCCAGAACTACCAAAACTTCAAGCAATCAACCATAAATTACATATTCAATTCGAGGAAGCTAGACAGGTCAACGCGGCATGGAAAGATAAAAACTTAAACAACGATTTGGAAACAAAGATACTAAGTCCGTTACATTAAAAAGCACTTAGGGAAAGAAACTTGCAACAGCAAGAGAATTCATTGAAGGCAAACAACTACTATTCCTTCATCCGACATGGGATTCCTTATCAGACTATATTACTTAATATGCGTATCCAAATATTTAGTGATAACCACTCAAACAAACATTACAAAAAATAATCACTAACCCCTTGTAAAGCAACACCACCACGCTTTTTTGCAGAATTAAAAGGAGAGACATGGAGGAGCTTAGATTCTGATCTGATGGCATCAAATTTCATTCCAATCTGCAACATCAGTTCTGCTAGTAAATACCAACTCGACATAGAAATCTGAATTGCCCAAAAGAAAAACTGAGAACTGAAAAAAGAGATCTCTGAATAGAAGAAAAATGTACCTTGACCCCCCATTGTAGAATAGCTTTTTCTGTAGGAGATCCAGAGACCTCTATATCTCCACCATCCTAATAACATAAACGCAATTACAGACCAAGTCCGATAAACATGAAATCAAAAAGTGCAAAGTGTAATCTAAGAAAATAATAATAGGATGAATGAAGAAAGTGCTAGTCATCAAGAGTAAAAGGCAATTCTTCCTCAATGCACAGACTCGTGATTGTCCCAATATTAAATTCTACCTCCACCCAGAATTTGTGATAGTAGCAGAGATTTGATAAACTAGGAAAATTATATTATCAAATAATTTCACACTTCAATTAGCAGAAGGCGATAATGGGTAGAGAAACATCTCTTGATGGCATCCACACAAACAACAGCATACCTTAGTGGGAAAAACACTTCCTGAAGTATTTTGTGCAATGCCCTCACATAGCATCGAGGAAACAAGTGAATACAACTGTGAGCCATCGTCAGGTGGATTGATCTTCTCCCTACCAATATAAGCCTCGACTACAGTCATCTGTAACAGAATAAATATACACCAAAAGACAAAATAGTAAGAAGTTCGAAAAGGCATCACTGACACATAATTCACCAGTGGCAAAGTTTACCAGATATCGGATACCGGATACTCTCTCAACAGAACCAATGGGTTTAGAAGAACTAACCTGATTCAGTGTCAAAGTTCCAGTTTTATCACTACAGATTGTAGTTGCAGAGCCCATAGTTTCACAGGCTGAAAGCCTGCGCACCTGCACACTAGTTGCTGTTAACATTTCATACATCTTCCAGAATTACCAAATCTGGGTTTTCCTTTAAGAAATATGAAGAAAAGTGAAAAGTAACACTTACCAGGGCCTTATCTGCCATCATTTTCTTCATCGAGTAGGCTAGGCTGCCAGAGTTTAAGACAGAATTGAATAAGAGCCAGAAAGAAGAAACAAATATAAGTAATTATCGCAATAATAGCAGATATATTGCATCATACATACGTCAATGTGACAGCCAAAGGAAGCCCTTCAGGCACTGCTACTACTACAATGGTAACCTGAATACCTCAGCCATTAGGTAAGATAAACGAAATACTGATACATCCATCATACAAGAAGGCACAAAATATAAAAAAAAGCAACTTACGGCCGCCGTAAATATTTTAATGACGCCATCAACTGTTTTACTGATGCTGGTCTGTCCGCGAACAAATTGGGTGGTTCCATCAGGGTTCTCCGAGTGTCCAGTGAAGAATCTAAAAAAGGTTAAATTGGCTGTAAAGATTAGAAATAGATTGCATCATAGATCAATATACATGACAAGGTCCATAACATTGGCACATACCTAGCCAAAAGAACAGTGAGCACAAGTAGAGCTACTGCAAGCCCAACTATACCTATAAATGTTGCTACCCCATTCAAGCGTACCTGTTGCATGTCATCAAACAACAGATTTGGTTAGACCAGAAATTAGAAGTACAAATGGTAAGCACCACAATCTTCTGAGCAAATAATAAACTCAGTCACATGCCATTCAAGAACAGATTAACTTGAGACCATTAACTTACAATTAGCGATGATAAGAAGCACTGTCAACTGAGATGAAGAAAAGGGAAAAGGGACAGAAATAACCTGCAAAGGGGTTTCTTCACCAGTATCTTCAGATATGCTAGCCATCAACAATCCCCATTCAGTATTGATTCCCACACCAGTGACCTAAAGATAGAAGAAAAAACTTGATAACAATAAATGAAAGCATAGCCCAGTAACTAGACAGCCAAATAAAAACGCAGCAGGCCCTGGGAATTTTAAAACACAGGGATAATTGAGTAGCTTAAACATATAGCTCATGGGACTATAATAAAATAATTTTCAGCGAACATCTTGCATTATAAAGATAAAACCAAGAGGACCAAAATATATACATTGCGTTTACCCAGAGAGGACATATCAAGTTCTATGAATATCATGAGGAGGTAAGGTAATGCATATGGGGTAAGAAATGTTTTCCAAAAAGTAATAATATAAGATAACACCATAAATGGACTCTCGAAATGGAGAAAAAAGATTAACTGCAATACTTCTTCAAGCGGCTATCAGCTTATAAGCAAATTGATGTGTTGTCAGTTAGTTGAGATGAAAGTAAGTCTGATCTTCTAGTCCTCTTCTCCAAATAAGAAAATTAAAAACAAAAAATTTATATATAGTTACACTAATACTTTGATCAAACGACATACCGAAAATAAATGGTCTTAAACCAGATAAGAAATATCAAATACCAAAAGCATAGGTGAAACGAACTTTAAAAAAAAAAACTGTTGCCTACCAGCATAGTTCCAGCACCATCTGCTACCTTGCAGCCGGACATCATGAATGGTGATTTGTGATCCTTACGCACCTACATTATGATATTATACTTGAGAAGGAATTTCAACAATCTAACATACATTTAGCAAGAAGGTCTGACCAGCTTACAATCTTGCTTTCCCCGGTCATGCTAGATTCATCAATGGCAAGAGAATGACCGGTTATTAAGATTCCATCAGCAGGGACCTGGATGATAAACGAAAAGGAACTTTAGCAAAATGTCATATAGTCAAGGAAATAAAGCGAACTAATTGAACTGCACTCACCTGATCACCTATGTGTAGAGGTATAACATCACCAACAACAATGTCATATATTGAAATCTTATCTCTTCTACCACCTCTAACAACCTGCATGTGAATTTGACCATATATAGTAATTTCAATCCCCATCGTAACAGCTCAACTACAAAAACAAAAGGTCTAGTCCATTTATGTGGATACCTCCAGCGTAATATTTCGCTTTTCCTCGTTTAGATTTTGAAACTGAAGGGACTGTCGATAATCACTGATAGCTATTTAAACCAACAAGCCAGAAGTCAACACCGTTCGCGACAAATATATGAAAGCTTCTCAAAATCTATTTATATTTTCATCACTATGGAAACTTAACCCAATGCCCTAATAAAAACTACTAGCTAATGTTTTGTCAATTAAGCTGTCACTGTGTCTAGTTCTCACAGTAATCAACTAGATAGTAAGAACAATTTTTTTTAAAAAAACAACAAACATCAGAAACTATAGCTCAGCATAAACCACAGAGAAAGAGAGAGAGAGAGAGAGAGAGAGAGAGAGAGAGAGAGAACCATGACAATATATCACCTGTAACAGATATAACAAGAAGAACAGCAAAAAAAATGCTTCCCCCATCATACCAGCCTTCTTCGACACCCTGCAGAATGAAGGCACGATACCTCAATCAAACAGGAAACTAGACCAACACTTTTCGTGACACTAGGAAGTAGGAACCCTTGAACAGTGCCTCATAAAGGAACACCAAAAAAATTGTACAATAAGAAAGGAAAATTCCATACATTTTCTTTTGATCTTTAATTAGAAGTCCGTGCATAGCACAAACGAAGAACGCTTACTGACACAGAAAGGTCCATCTCACCTAAGCAAGGATTCATAGGCACGTAGTCTAGTTTGACCACTTAATTCATTGTATAATGACCAGGATTTACTTTTATTAACAAGGCATTCAACCACTTAAATTGAATTATCAAACATCACAAGAAGCAACCAAAAAGATTGTAAAATGGCCAACAAAAAGCAAATGGCAAAGAATAACTTCACTTGCTGTAGATAGCCTGTAGTGACAGAAATGGATCCACGTTGTTTGCTGGTTCCCAAATACAGGCTTGAGAAATTTAGTTTTACCTAGTGGAGAAGCTATCTAGCATGCGCCGTAAGGGAACCTATTAAGAATGTATTCTTTAGTACTCCCTCCATCCCACATGAAGGGTTACACTTTGACTAGGCATAGAGATTATAATTTCCATAAAAGCCCCTTAAGTGTGTGATCCATATTTATACCTTGCAAAAAGTAGCGGTAATATGGTCAAGTGGGATGGCCAAAAAGGAAGCGTAACCCTTCAAGTAGGACGCACAAAAAAGGAAAGTGCAACCCTTCAAGCGGGGATGGAGGGAGTAATATTTCTAGGTATTGTGATATACGAATGTGCAGTTTTTGAGGTAGCATTATGAGGTCATACAAAGCCACAGAGACGATGTATAAGACATCTTCTCAGAGAAGTGAAAGAACTCGCAGTTCCCCACTATCATGGATTTACCTAACTTGTTAGTTCTGTTGAAACGCATAATGTAGGTCAAGGTGATGCTGTTCGCTCTAGTTTTGGGAGATGGAAGTACTTAATGGACTATGCTGTAACTAAATGAAGCAATCAAGATAACATCTATACTTAACAAACACGCTTACATGAGAGGAATGGGGGGAGACTAAAAGGATAACATCTTTGCTGTTACGCTGCAAGTCTTGTCTATTTGGTGAGGATGGTTTGGGTGGGTTGTTTGATCTAAAGAATTTTAAGTGAAGTAGCGCAGAGTGTCGCAAGGAATTATTGTCTACTAATCCTTCTTACCTCTTTCTCAAAAGGAAGAAGCCTTGTCCCCCCCCCCCCAACCCTATTGTATAATCTCTTCAAATGCATATAACTTTCTTGCTTCATAAGGAAAACAAGATATCTAACAAATTCCAGAGCCTGTTGATTCTTTAACATTTTGACCAACTAAACTTGGTTTCATGCTAATAAATGACCAAAAGTAAGGTTTTCAGACTAACCTCTGTCTTCATTCCTAGGGCCAGTGACGCTGCTGCAGCTACTATTAGGATAATGAGGGTTAAATCTTGCCATGCTTCCCAGAGGAATCGCTATAAGAAAGGAAAAGGAAAAGGGAAAAAGAGGTAACAGATGAGTAATTGAGAGCAAAAAGTCAGTTCAACTGACAGAAACACAAACAGCTATGAAGAAATGGCTGCCAAGTAAAAATTACCAAGAAGCTCCGTCCTTTTTTCACAGGATATGTATTGGATCCAAAGGCATTCCTTCGCTTTGACAATTCACCATCATCGACAATGACTCCCTTGTCTGGATCTGTTCTCAACATCTCAGATAACCCTTGGACCTGAAAGATCATAGTCAACATAAGAAAACTACACACATGAATGAAAATTTGAAATAATTGAAAGAAAGAACAAGTTTAATTAAACTTGCCCCGCCATATTGTTGAAGAGCAGATATGTTATGGTCCCTGGTCATTGAAACAAGTTGTTCGAGTCCAATTGCATAATCACCACTTGGAGTTGGCGGAGTTACGGCAGTGCCTAACACTAAATTCAATTAACCAAGATCAACAATAATGTCCATGACATCTGATAATAAAGTAACTACAAGAATGAAGAAAGAAAATATCAAAAAGTCCTTGAGTAGCTTTTGAAGCATGCATACAAGCCCATAATGAGGGACATGATCTTGCTCGTGAGGATAATGAAATTATTCGTAAGGCTGCCACATGGAGTCATGTGATATAACACTCCAGTGAGGTATGGAAAGAGATAAAATTGAGTTTCCCAATTGACACATTAAAACACTTTAGTGAGTTCCAATCCGAATGCCAAGCATGAGCACTCAAACACATAACCTTGTGCAACCTTCGCACTGATACAAGTTAAGTAACCAGCTAATTCAAAGCTTAGTGCTTAGAAAGGGACCCAACATGTTATCTCAAGCTTAACATTACCCACACTACTTATTTATCTATTAGACAAACATGCCATTTCATTCCTTTTTTAAGAGGTATTTTAGAATACCTCAAGCTTAGATCTCTCTCTACTTTCTCTCTCCCTCTACCAGCATTTGAATGCATAACCTAGGATACTGTGGACAATCAATTAGCCAAAGATCCGCTGGTGCCATTTTCATTCCTTGGAACCACCTTTTCCACAAGTCAATAGCCTAAAATCTAGAGTTTTGGAGTTTGAGTATCAGACATTGCTCGGGTCTTTTGGATAGAGGAACTTCATCTTAAATTTCATTAACAGGGACTTAACTGTATTCTCTTAGATGTATAATGCAATTATCTATTTACAACTTTCGGCATACCGAATGGAATATACAACAATATTGTCAATTTAAAAAAGCACAAGCATTAATATGCCGAGCAAATAAATCATGCTCAATAAGGAAATGTCAAACATAAACTATGAAGCATATACAATAATATATAGCCTCGATATCAGACTAGACAATTGGAATCTTTCTGAATCCAACCAAGAGCATCAATATTAATTGATAAACAGAAGGAGACCTCCCAACAACTGTTCGCATTTTACAATGTTGTGGGCTGAAATTGCCTGTGATAAAATGATGCATCATGATTGCATGAAAAAGAGCAGGACAGAACAATTGGCTAAATGACCCCAAAAAAAAGATGTGTAAGAAATATACGAGAGTAATACCAATTGCTCGTTGTCCGGCCAATTTGAAAAGCAAAGCAGCCTAAGTAAACAAGTGATCAGACATTAGAGTGTGATATAACAATATAGAACACATAGGAGAAATGTCCTCGGCATTACTCTTATGACTTGAGCGTGTGCTCTGATCATCCTTCTTCTTTGTTCTTTATCATCTTCCTTTTTCAAATCCAAAGTGTAGCGGAATCGACGTGAAGCATTGAGCACAAGTGCCGCTTGCTGTAATGGGCAAGACCTCATTAGTTCCATTAAGGCATATAAATAATCAGCATATGAAAGCTACATTTCACACACAAGAATACAGGATACTAACATAGATGCAGCAGGTTACTTTTTACGTTAAAACAAAATTGGCAAGATTACCTTTCAACTATGCATAATAATAGCAATCCTGTATACAAAAGTGGAAGTGTAAAGCTGACAAGATTCATAAGGCCTTTACGCAATCAAATGACTAGTGATAAAAGGACTGCAAGCATTTTGCCTGTTGACACAACGCCCCCCGGGGACCATCATAAGAGGAAATATCATCAAGTTGAAATTAGGTAATGCAATCATTATAACTTCCTTTTTTATTTGATAAATTTGACATGCTAAAGAGCATCCAAAATGTGACTCAATTTCCTTGAAACAATTAGGGCACGATTATTGGAATGTCAACATCTAGCAGTCAAATAAAAAATATTCTATTCACACATGAATGTATGATCCCCTAACCCAAACCCCAACTTTCCCCCTCACCTTGGATAAGTGCTCCGATATCTATTTTCAAGCACTTAACTACCAACAACTTCTAATCTTAGCAACATATACCTCCATTCCTACCCACCCAATAATAT
This sequence comes from Lobelia cardinalis, assembly GCA_028566635.1. Lineage (NCBI taxonomy): Eukaryota > Viridiplantae > Streptophyta > Magnoliopsida > Asterales > Campanulaceae > Lobelia > Lobelia cardinalis. The sequence continues at coordinate 312,819 of JAOWAN010000005.1, read as the reverse complement.
ATATGTGTGTGTGTGTGTGTGTGTTAGAGAATGATAGCATTTTTAAAGAGAGATTCTGTTACCTAAGACAAAATAGATCTATGTTTAAGATTCTTTGATACAGTCGCTTGTTGAGTTTTAAATATAGAAAGTGGAGTATTTTTGGAGCAGATGTATCCCAGTTTCCAGCTTGGGGTTCATTCATTTACCAACATAAACGACACTCTAATCATGATCCCCGAGAAGCACTTGCTCACATCACATAGATTCCTTAATCTTACTTGGCTGCTCATTGCTGAAATCTATACCTATTAAAAAATAATTACCTATAATGCACATTCTAGTTGTTGAGCATGAATCAAAAATAAGAGGGCAACAGAAATTGCTTGCTCTGTCAAATTACATTTCGGCTGAAATAGAAATGCAAAAGAAGTAGGCGCGTTGTGTGCAATTAATTAATTCAAACGGAATACAGCTCAAAAAATAACATTGCATAAGTTGAGGAAGCACAAACCAATGACAATGCTTTACTCCACTATACACGAAATGAAAAGCTATGAAAATGCATTTGAAATACGGTGAAGAGAGAGAGAGAGAGAGAGAGAGAGAAGGAGGAGGAATGGAAAAAATGTAGACGTACCCGCCAGCGTTTGAGGGTCTTGACAGAGGCATTCTTGGTATTGCCAATGTCAAAAGGATCGCAGAAGTCTTCAGCGCCCCAGATGTCGTTCCCATCGATGATGCCAGTACCGGCCTCGACGTCATGACGAGGCTCGGAAGTTGAAGGAGAATCAGTATTAGCGCTGGTCATTGCGGCACTGTCGCAGGAGAGATGGCACCGCCGCTCAAACGGAGCCACCCCGTTTCAGGGAGGAAGAAGTGAGAGACAGCGACGTTGATATGGAAGAAGAAGAAGAAGAAAGGAAAGAAAAAAATAGCCTTTTTCTGGAACAAAATTAATTCTGTTTTTTAGATTATTCAAATAAGGAACGAATTCCCCCAGGGATAAAATAATAGTTTTTTTTTTCTTCTTCTTTCAATTATTAAATTAAAAGGAAAAAAAAAATATAAAGAGAGAGAGAGAGAGGTATAAAAACAAGGAGAGCAAATATTCTTTGTGCAGATCCAGAAGTTGTTAAATACGGTTGGTTGATCAGCTAATGGCTGAGAGAGATCACAGAGAAGAGAGAGAGAGAGAGAGAGAGAGAGAGAGAGAGAGAGAGATTAGTTTGAAACTGGAGGGGGAACGTTAATTGCGGATTAATCAAATGTTTTGTTTCTTAATTCTTTTCTTTTCTTTTTTTTTTCTCCTCTGAATGTGTGTGACTGGGCGTATTTTGACCTAAATATCGGGCCTCGCCTCCGTCTAGAGCGAGAGAGAAAGAGAGAGAGAGAGAGAGAGAGAGAGAGAGAGAGAGAGAGAGAGAGAGAGAGAACATGAACCATGCTCCCTCCCAACCTTTTATGAATACTTGTAATAAAATAAACAGAGCAAGAATTATTGTACTAGTAAGATGGTGGTGGAGGAGTAGTTAATTAGCAGTGCATGCAGTACTCATTCATTCCTTCCCATCCCATCCACCCCTCCATTAGTAGTAAGATGGTGGAGTAGTTAATTACTCCTTTGGTTTGGTTTGATTTGATTATTGTATGACTCCCATCTCATCTCATCTGCAGGAACTGGAATGGAAGCAGCAACAACTCCTACCGTACGTGTAGTAGTCGTGGAGGAGGTAGATTGTTTAATGATCGATCAGTTACGGCGGCGACGTCGGGAATATTATTGCGAGATTGATCATTTAGCATCCATTCCGTTTTGCCATCCCACCACTGCTCCCTACCTCCGTACCACTACCACTGCTCTACCTCTACCTCTACTAGTAGACATCTCCGTTTGTCTCTGTCTCTGTCTCTTCACTAGTGTGTATTTGTGCGTGTTATGAGAGAGAGAGAGAGAGAGAGAGAGAGCGAATTGTGCGAATAAAGAATACTACTACTATTACGAAGGCTCCTCGAAATTTCCCGCCCCACTACTTTCGTACTCACACGTCCACACCCATTAAAACACAAAAGAATTTTTTTTGGGGGAAAATTCGAGGAATTCCCTCTGATTTTCAAATTTTAGGGATGAACCTCACATACTTTTTTTCGTAAGATTAGCCCCTTACAGTTAATCCGGTTAGTTCTCATCTATAAAAAAGGACCAAAATGAAAGAAAATCAGTGCGGTAAAAATTAAAACATAATTGTAAGATGATTATACCCTTTTCATAAGTAAAAGATAATTATACCCTTTTTTAAAAAGATCTTCTTCCTCTGGAATTCCTTCAAACCCAGATCTGGACAGCCACCTTCAAACCAGAACACGCACCAAACCACTTGAACATGGATTTTTTCTCCGAGATATATTCACAGAGAGAGAGAGAGAGAGAGATACTTCTTGCGGGCCTTGCCAACTTGAATCTGCATCTGTGAGAACCCCACGTTCTCGGCGCGCCCTCTCGGATTAGTGAACATGTACTAATCGCGTTTTTTTTATGAAACGTGTCATCGGGGCGTGGTGCGATGAAAACTTCGGTGCAAGTGCGGGTTTCTCATTTAGTGACCTCTCAACTTTGTATGAAAAATTGAGAGTCGCAACCTCCGTTAATATTTAAGACTTCGGAAGCACAAGC
>JAOWAN010000005.1:282788-310066 GCA_028566635.1 Lobelia cardinalis | reverse complement strand
ATTAATTGCTCCTTAGTCTTGAATTGAGATAAAAGGGCAATTTAGGAAAAGTGTAGTAAAAATGTGTAAAACATCAAATGTTGTGAAACAAATTTTTATTTCCAAGAGGTCAACTATTGTGAAACGGAGGGAGTACTTTACAACTCCATAAGTTTTGCTTGGAAATTAATCTCACGTTGACTTCACGAGTTTGCCTTAAGATTGTAAATCGTGAAGAGAATGAAGTTTCTGAATATCACATACCACTCTGTAAATTGTGAAGAGAATGAAGTTTCTGAATATCACATACCACTCCAAGAAGGTTGCCCACTACAATTGAACCAATGGGATCATAAATTGCATTTCCAGTGGTATTCACGGCAATCAACGATGCACCAGCAATGAGAAGTCCAGTAACTGCAGCACCATCCTGCACACGAAAGCGTCAAAATGAACAACAAGAAGCAAGAGAAACACTTTTAACCAACTAAACAAAACATGGAAGCATTCCTAATATCGAGGAATGATCTAATTATTAGAACTTTTTCGACTACCTACTCCATAATCACTTTCACGGGCCAAATTTGCCATTCACACTACTAATTTGTCATCAGTAACCTTGAATTGCAAGTGGATGCAAGAAAAATTGTCACCAGTTCAGATAAGTGTAAGTTGTTACTGAAGTTATATCTTAATACAAAAAGGAAAACAAATGCTTTTTCATTTTTGTATGTGTAATATTACATTACATACTATGCAATACAACCAACTCTTCATGTAACCTTGTTAACTAGCTTTCCAGACAAGGTTTGTACATTGATATGCCTACTTTCTGGAGCAACCAAAGAGTGATTATATCACAAATCAGACTCCAGCTTCCCAAATGCCCCCTGATTTGGTTCTCATATCAAAAAGCATTTCAGGCTCATTTCTGCCTTCCACACATCACCTTCAACAAGTTTTATCCTGATATTATTGCCATTTGCTATTACCTCTGTCATTACTGCAACAGCAGTGGGATCATGACCACGCCAGATGTAGTCACTCACTTTCATGCCTTCTGCAGCTGCACCTTTTTTGACGGCATGTATGGCCACAATAAGAGAAGCCCCTAGAATATGTTAAGTTAATGTGAGGATGAAAAGAGGAAAGGAAAGTCAGGAATAATACAAATATCTACAATTATCCATCAAAATCAAGTATCATGCAGACTCACCTTCGATAATGAATGAGCCACCAATTACCAAAGCTGCATAAGTAATGTTCTGGGGAGGCTGAAGAAAAATATGTATGAATCAACATGCACACATCATAAGTAAAAAGAGAGACCAACTACAATCCAAGAATGAAAAAGCTTTATGTGAAGAAACCAGTCCAAATAGACAATAACCTGTGAAGTCCACAAGTTTTGAACCCCGTGAACAATTGTGGCACCGGAACCAAGACAAAAGATTCCAACAGCAGATATCAAAGACCAAACAAATCTTTCCTTGGAATATCCATATCTGGCAACAGAAGGAAGACGAGTGAGCATATATACTAAACAATGCCATATTCTTTAAATATGCATATGACAGAGTGCAGTATAGTCTCCACTATTACAATGGTTAAAATTGGTTTCGAGGTGTAAGACAAACAACCTATTTGAAGAAGTGACAACAAATTGAAACTGCTCAATTTATACAACGGACTTCTTCCTTACAAAGTTAATCCTTTTAATTCTGATGAATCGAGTATGACAACTGTCTTACTGGATTTCAGAAAAGAAAAGGAAAAATTCATAATATTAACAGTTTGAAGGCCGAAAATGTATTGCAAAAGATATCCACCATAATCAAGGGCAGAAAGAGAGCATGAGTAGAGCAGCCAGGTACAATGATGGATGTGAAATGCAGGTTTTGCATGCATATGAAACCATCACGACTTGAAATACTTGGAAAAACGAATTATAAAATCTAACACTCACGGATGGAGAGCATCTGGGGCACGCTTCGAGCTACTTAACCCGTATGCAAGAAGTGCCTAGAATATCAATGCATGTTAGATTCTTTACACTCACTAGATAACATAAACATAGCCATCAGACCATAGAGAAAAAACATAAGAAAGCCCACATCAATAAAACAAGCAGATCACTGTCCAATTCACCTGATTTGCAAAATCTGCAACTGAATGCACTACTTCAGCTAGCAAGACGTGGCTTGAGGTGACGAACCAGACCCCAAACTTGAGTGAGAAGACAAGAAAGTTGCACCATAATGCTGTTGTTACTGCTCGCTGGCTAGAAGAATAGATTTGGGAAAACAAATGTGACAACCAAAAAAGAAGACAAAAAGGACATGCCAATAGTTTTTAAATGTAGATAAGTTTATCAGAGAATTCATATTGAACAAATACATGAGATAGTAAAAGTCACCCATATAGTAGATAAAATGAGAGAACCGCTTAAGGTGATTCTGCCATATACAATCTAGGTCTCTCAATGCACAATTTAGGAAGTGTGACAGTATCGATCTCAACCAAGCTAGAGGTAGGGGAAGACCACAACTAACATGGATATCCTCAACAAAGAAAGATATGAAGGAATATGACCTACTGAATTGCGGTAAAGAGCTCATATAGCCTACCCAAATGATGGGGATGAAGACTGAGTTGAGTTGAAATATGTTTAATGAGAGTATCATCATTCAGTCGGTACTCTTCTGAAGCATGTCATAGCACAATTTACGGTTATGCTCAGTAGTTACTAATCACATTCACTTTTCTTGGGGGAGGGGAAGCTTTATAGAAGGGTGTGACGTCAGATGAGTAAACTAAGATGCTAAAGGCCGGTAGGTTTTACTAGTATTGCTCTTTGGTGCAGATGGATATTTACCAAGGATGACGCCCTTGGTAGTTTTAACTTTTAATTACTCGGTTACGGGTTCATGTGTTTCGTCCACAAAATTTGCAGATTTGGAGGTCCACTGATGCACTAGTGTCTAGAAATTGAAGGTTGGGCGAGCAAAATTGGGCTGAACACTGATTGTTTTGCACACCTGATTATTAAGTATTTTTCTTTAGAAAATATGTAGTTCGTGATTATATTCATATCTGCTCTGATTTTTGTTCCCTGTTTAATGCTTATAATAGGTAATCCAGATGGGAGAACCAAATTCAGAGGGGAGCTCCCACGTGCAACCCCGTCGTCCTTAAGTAAGATACAATTAGGGTATGTTTGACGATGTGCCTTGCATCTACTTGTAACAGTCTCCTCTCACAAGGATGCCATATGCATGAAATGACACAGCCAAAAACAGGAAAAGAAGAAAACAGAAGTAACCTTAAATGATAATTCATGGCCCTTAGCCCCAACAAAAGTTTAGTATGACATAATTTCTAGTTCCTCCCAAGACGAACAAGAAACGGTAACCATATCCACAAATCTGATTTGCAATAGCAACTGTCTTAGGATTTTATGGGAGGCACTGTGTGATATAGCAATGAGCAACAACTAATGCATATAAAAGATCAGCAATTTGATTCCATCAAGAAAACGTTGTATGGGCATTTTTTGCCCAAAAAAACATGTACTAGTAAAGGGAGTAGCAAATGCCAACAGATAACCAAATGCCTTGATTTGCAGTGATTCAATCGTGCAAAAAACTATAGGAACAAATAGTTATACATGGAAAAAAGATAGTACAAAGTGTAAAAAAGAAAAAAGAAAAAATAATAATGTGTGTGGGAAGGGTGAGGGAGTGAGTGAAATAATAGAGTAATAATGTACCTATGATCAACGACGTCAATTTTCTGAATCTTCTTAGGTCTAGTGATGAAACCTGGAAAAAGGAAAGAAAAATGAAATGAAAAGGTTCATCTTTTACAGTAGGTAGACAAGACCATAAATGTAGGAGGAGGAGGAGAGAATAAGAAGAGGCTTACAGCGATAGGAAGAATAGTGATGAGGGGTGGTAGAGTCCGGAAAAGGAACAGGAGGAGGAGTAGGAGGAGGAGATGATAGGATTTTGTGAGAACAAGTAGCTAAGAATAGAGCACGGGGGAATCTGGAGGGAGAGCTGAGAGAGGCAAGGCCACGGGCGGAGGACAAGTGAATAGGAGGAGGGTGGGGTGAAGAAGAAGAAGAAGAAGAAGAAGAAGGGGGGAGAAATTGGAATTGGAAATGGGGGAGAAGGAGATGGGGAGAAGGAGAGCGATAATGGCGAAAGCGAGAGAAAAGGCGAGATGTCTGCATTGCATATCAAAATCAGGAATACCCTCCCCGACCCGTCCCCGGCCCCCAGGGAATTTCAGTATTAGTAGAGTTCTTCTACTAGGGTTTTGGGTTTGCTGCTAATGTTGTTGGTTAAAAAAAAAAAAACTTCTGCTGCAGCTGCTGCATAATATGAGTTTAGTAACAGCATAAGATAGTTTGATGATGATGATGATGATGATAAGGCAAACCGGTCCGGTCCGGTCGAGTCTAGTCTGTCTTCAGCTGCTGCTGCGGCTGAGGTTGGGATTTTTTTTTTCAAGGTTTTCGTCTTGAGGGAGGGAATTTTGATGTTGATGGATTTTATTCTCAGTCAATCAATCAATCAATCCTTTCCATTAGCAATCTCTTTCTCTATCTCGCAACTAAATGTTGGGAGAAAACGGAGCAACAGAAATGTCGTCAAAAGAAACGCCAGGCAGAGAGTGGGATCTTGCCGCTGCTGCTGCTGCTGCTGCTGCTTGCCCACTTTGGTTGGATCTCTCTCTACACTCAAGACTCAACTACGGACGGAGTACTACTGCTTCAGCTTTACTATGGCTTCCATCCATCGCCATCCATTACTACTATATACTGTACGATTAATTGCTGCCAAATGTTTTGAATATAATTTGAGGCAAGAGAATATAAGTAGCAATTGAATTGCGGAAAGATCGAAAAAAATAAAATATTTGAATTTGAATTGATTTGTAAAATTATATATATATATGGATAATAGATGAAAAATATGTGAGGGTGATATTGAAATTACGTGATATGTATAATGTAAGCGATATTATGATATAATAAAATGTTGAATTCGCGATTAAATTAAATTAAATTTGATGAAAAAAATGAACAAATTGATGAATAAATTGACACATCAATAAATAAATTTTAATTAATTAATAAATCAATAAATTTATTTGATAAATTAATAAATTACATTAATAAAATATAATTGATCTTGATGAATCACAATTGATATTTATATCAACTATATTTCATCTAAATCAATATGATTAGCAGAATTTGCATTTGTTCAACTTTCTGAACTACTAATACATAATATTTTTTTCATTTTCTTTTTTTGGTCCACTCCATTTTCTAGTAAAAGCAAAGAGAGAGCGAAGGCAAGGAGAGAAGAGAAGAGAAATGGGATTAATATATATATATATTTAGGAATTTATTCGGCTACAAATCATAAATACCGTACAAATGTACGAATCAGTTGTATCTCAGTATATTTTTGTTGTATCTCAGTTATATTTTTGTTGTATCGTACAAAATAACTAAGATACGAAAATACAACAAAAATTTAATAAAATACAATAGAATCTTAAAAAGATACAACAACAAAAATTAAGAAACAATAAAATTAATGGAGATACATCAAAAATGTACTAAAATACAAATGATTCGCACGTTTGTACGATATATATGATTTGTATCTAATCATTTTTTTATATATTTATTTATTTATTTGTACTCTTAAGTCGGAAGGAAATACAAATTGAAACTAAAAAACTCTTTCTCTTGTTCTCATGGGCTTTTTATACACGGACGTCTCCCCCTTTGTTGAGTACTACTATGTGTAGGCCGCAAGCACCATAATAATAGTAGAGTTAACTAGGAAGGACCCGTGGAATTCGGATTTTAGGGAGTATTCTGTATAATTTTTCGTAAGATTTCACCTACCTGTGGTTTCACAATTACTCGAACGTCAGCTTCATCCATAATTTAGGACTGAAGTGAAAGAAATAAGGTAAAGTTTCATGATTAAATGACTATACTACCCCTAATATGAAAAAAAAAAAAAAAAACTATCACAACTCTTATTAGATCTGAGCTTAGCTTAATCATCCATCAACCACCAACCACCACCTTCACCAATCACCACTATTAAAAGATCACCACCACCAACCACCAACCCAGATGTAAAATACCTAGCACATTTTCAGAATCAATACTCTTTCTTTTTCTAACTTTACATGAATAAATTCTTAGTTAATCGAACATAAAACTTTAATAAACTGAACTAATCAATGTCCAGATTCTAACACCCTTAAAAGAACACTTTTTTTTTTACACAGATCTGATTTGAAACCCATGTCTTCTTCTTCTGGAACGGCCACCGTTAACGCCGATGATGGCACAGCAGCAGAAGACAGAGGAAGACGAAGAGGCAAGTGATGGTTGATTTGCAGATCAAGTTCAAAATCGATTTCTGGGTTTATAAATAAAGTTCAGGAACGAGATGGTTGATTCTACATCTTCTTCGATGCCAGCTTCAATCTGAAGGAGAACGAAACTTTTACCACCCATTAACCATTACCCACCAACCACCGCCACCATCGCCACCTCCAACCATCACCATCGGCAAACATTACCACCATCATCATCAACCTTTCAGTAACCAGCTTCTCTCAAGGAAAAGGGCATCACCACACCCAAGTCAAATTTTCAACCCAAATCCAACAAATCACAAGAATAATTTCTTCGTTAAAGGCGTTCTCAACTAAATAATCCAACAAAAAAGCAAACAAGACATTCTCGAACCATTCAAAAATGTTCAAGAAATGGAACCCACGAAGAAACATATCTAGAGAAGGAGCAGATCTGGAGGAGTTAAGGGGAGGGGCAATAACAATAATTTTCGCCCAAACCAGCAATTCGTTCCAATAGCATTTTCACTAGTTCGGGATCTGGACGGTGCCATTTGAGATATGTTTTCGTAAAATCACCATTAGAGATTTTGGTGAAGAGAGGGTTAGTGTTGGCGGCGATATGCTGTGGGGTGTTGGTGAATGGGTGCAGGAGAGTTTTTGCATTAGAGGGAGTAGTGAATGAGATTGGGAATGAGTTTGAATAGAGTTAAGGAGAGGGGGGAGGTAGAGGAGCAGGTCTGGGAGGAGTTAAGGGGAGGGGGGAGGCGGATAACAGATGAGTTAGGGAATCCATTGGGATATTAGTCCTTTTTATTAAAAATATAATTTTTAGTTAAAATATGATATAGTTAATATATTAGTTAAGATATTATTGTTACTCATTTTAAATATTACTGTTAGAAAGTCTTGCTAATTACACATCGTCTCAAAATTAATGTCTAATTATTCTCTAATTAAAGTAGGATATAATCACTAATTTTTAATTATGATTAGATAAATATTTTTTTGTAACTATTCTTTAATTATTATTTTTTTGAAATTAGTGTCTTTTATTTTGTTGATAATTAATGAATATTATATTAAGATTAATTAGATATTTTTTTTAACATATTTTTATTTTCATATATATATTTTTGTTTTTCATTTTTTATAATTTTTTAAAATTTAAAATATTTTTCTATTTTTTTATTAAAAAGATACATTAATCTTAATATTATATAATATATAATATCATATATTATATAGTTAATCTTAATATTATATAATGTATATCTTACATGGGTATTTTAGTCATTTTATGAGATTTTGTTAGCAAAAATTAACGTTCGAGTAACTGTGAAACCACAGGTAGGTGAACCTTACGAAAAATTACACAGGGGTACTCCCTGAAACCCGAATTTCACGGGAGTCCTTCCTAGTTAACCCATGATAATAATAATAATAAATAATTTAAAAAATAATAATAGCATTCCATTGTTTAACCAAGAGAGACAAAATAGGAAAAAAGCCTCATTTCATTGACATGCAGATGATACGATTCTATCGTATCAAGTCAAAAAAAAAAAAAAAAAAAAAACAATCAACAGAAACAGATGGAATCGTATCAAGTCAAAAAAAAAACAATCAACAGAAACGTATTTGTAAGTAAACCTATAATTATTATAAAATCTATATGTTACACATCCATCCACTGCATTCTAACTGGCATGGACGCCATTAAAAGTAACTCTATTAAAATACAATGACCCCCCCCCACACACCTACGACGGACCCGGACCCCCCCTGTTCATCAGCATCATTATTTCATAGCCGACTGAATGATTGGTGCCCGACCAACTCCACTATCGCTATCTGATCCCCTTTAATTTGGTTTCCCAGTGTGATGAGAACTAAAAAGGTTTCATGGGGGAATTGAATACACTGCCAAAAATCCTAATTCTCACCAACGAATCGACCTTCTTTCCTAGCTCTTGATTTACTACTTGTTTTTTGTTCCCCATCCGATGCCGACCTTGTAACAATTCGTAGAGGGTGGGCTTCTGTGTTAAACACCCACTCATCCAATGGTATGACAGAAGGCGGTGAGAACAGAAGGTAAAGATATTTCAGTGTTTCTGCCAGGAAGAAGCTTTGCATCATGTTGTCTTTTACACCAGTATTAACCTGTAAAGACCATCGTCAGTAAGAGATTTATAAGACTAGCTAGCATACATAATTAGAAAAATTTAATCCAGTATTTCAACTTGCACCCAGGTACCCAAAACACTCCCCCCCCCCCCCCTATTGGTATGGTCATATACAAACTGGTACAATCCCCAGTAAGAGATTTATAAGGTCCCACTGCTAACATGTGAAAAGCCACCAACGATATTATATCGTGTATTATGTGTTTACTGATCTAAACAGCAACTTGTATCCAACAACTCTCAACTTATGAAAAGAGAACTTACATCCTTTAATCCAACATATCCTGATTCTACACGGGAATTCTTTTCAAATGCTTGAAATATGTTCCAGCCCCATTCTTGGTATGTCTTGTTACCAGTCAAACGCCAGAGGTAAAAGAGAGATTCAATTGTTTCTGGTCTCAATATGTTCCAGGATGTACCAACACTCATGTCCTGAAATTTTGGTACACAGAAGCAGCATTAAAAAGAGAGATTTTTCGACTACAAGTAAAATATCGGTAACTAACCTGCCCCGAGTTGAAGAAATAATTTTCTCCAGCCAGTTTTGTTGGAGTCGACTGGTAAAAGTTATAGCATGTCCAAGCAAGCTACATAATGAGACCAACGAAAGCTAGTCAAATATTCAGGAGGCAAAATGTAGTATAGCAATAGTATGAAAAGCTCTCTTCTTTTTTTCCTATGTTTCGACTTTCGAGTACAGATCTTTTGACCTCTCAAATAAATGAGGCAAGTGTAAACGCCAAGGAAAAAGTGATATTGAATGCGCTCATGCACTGTGGACTGTTCCTACACATAATATATTTCCACCCTTTAGTGCTTCCAATTAAATGTTAGTGTCTGCCTACAGGCATGGAGTATTTATGTGACTCCCAAGGGTAAACTGAGATAAACTCTAATCCAAGAGAGAAGGATTTCCTTGTTTGCAGAACATAAGTTAAACTACAGAAAACTATTGTCATGAATCACTGCGGACTAAAAGGAAATCAAAACCTATGAAATTAATCATCAAACATGATTTTCGAATAGAATTTTACGGTTTGACTTCTTTCTCGTCTTCGACTAAAGAAAGTAGCTGAAAAGAATTAGCAACACGATAAGATAATGAAATGTTAACTATATGCCACAGAGAGAAATTATCCGACTGAGGATCTTAAGTTCAAATCTTGAAATCATGACTACTTGACTCGAACAAACAAAGGGAGTATTACAACTGTGCAAGCCTCTATTTCATTCACATTCAGGAATACCTCTTCTGCGAGTGATAGGAACTTCTGCGAGTCATCAGAACCATAACCAGATGACCCTAACGCTAGCATTCCTGGAGCGAAGCAAGCTAATTCATCCATCTGCAAACAATAAACGCATGTCATAAGCACTCAAACTACGATTCAGCAATTATTAATGCAAGTTTATGATACTAGTTTGGTGAGAATATATTACCTTGTCAATTTGAGAAGTGCCTATCTTCTCAGAGATATAGGCAAAAGACGATGGCTTAGTCCTCTTAACCAAGGTTAACAATCCTTTCATTGATGTCTCCCACATTTCTCTGTTGACCTCATAAGAATTATCTCATGAGAAGAAGTTATTCATGTGCACTCATTTCCAAATTATTAACTTCAAATAATTGCGTATGTTCGAGTACGCAGAACAAGTATTGTTTCCTTTCAGAAATAGAAGACATTGCACGAAATAAATCTCAACAATTTTGTCAAAAGGATCATTTTTCTGGGCAGCATTGACTTTGGAGAATAGAAAAATATCAGAAAGGATGTGGAGAGTCTCAGGCCCACACCAGATCTCCAGGTAGATATAGCATCCAATACACATACAAGATGGATTCCACAGTTTCAAGCTCAATTCAGCTAAGATATAAATGATAGCATTGTTTTCTTACCTATAATGCTTTACAGCCACAGTTCTGTTTCCCTGTATCCAGACTTTAAGTAAATACTCATAGAAGCTGCAAGCAAAGTTGGACACCAATAAAGCTCAAAAATTGATGGTTTGCTTTTTCTACCAAAATCATCGATCAGAAAACTATGAGGGAGAACAAATTGTCAGTACCTGTCCCCCATGGCTCCAAAAGTAATGGTAGAATATGAACTTGTCCCTCTGTGTGGATTCATGTAGATGGGAAGCAAACCATCAGAAGGAAAAGTCTTATTAAGCTCTAGAATAACATTCTCCACCTGAAACATTGATAGACACCAATTAGTTATGCCATGAAACTTATCACCCGATGTTAAGTTGAACGCTTCGCCAGCATTTTCTTTTCTTTACATAATAAAAGACTACCAAGTTTATGGCGCTAGGTATCCTTTCACAAATCCTGACATATGTAACCACTTTATGGCGATATACCTTTTGCTGATACTTCGGATCTCCTGTTCTTTGAGAAAGAGCAATAAATTCCAGCTGCTCGGTAGCAGAATCTGCCAAGATACTGTCCCCCTGAGAAGAAGGATCATATATAAATTAAAAACTACGAATAATCAATTTCGTGGAACTTCCATTTATATGCCATTTACGCAAGCAAGCAAATGGAATGAACTGGCAATAGATGTAAAGATGAAAGAGTGCTAGACAAACAGTTCGCTTCAATAATAATACCAAAACGGACCAACAAAATTGGTTAACACTGGTTGCAACTTGCAAGCAACCAAAAAAAGAGCAGTACATTCACTAAACTGACACCCTATTTCAGTCCGCAATATCCACAAGTCCAACGGTTGATAAACATAATACATAATATCTTTTTCATTGAAAAATAATTTAACATTGAATTTCAAACTTGACTTGTTCCCATGACCAGGAAAACTGCAGTGCTCATCAACAAAGTCTATAACTTACTCCGGTCCAACCAGGATTATGTGGATTCCCATGAGCTAAGTTGATGATGTTATAAGGTATGCCAGAAGGCGTATCCCACGCAGGAAGTAGTCTATCAGCAATGTCTTTAGCCTTCTCAAGGAAAACTTTATCTCCGGAGAGATCATATGCACTAAGAAGCCCACCCACAACTCTAAATTGTCCAAAAAGACATTATCAATAAGCAAAAAAAACAGAGCAGCACATGAAAGGACAAATAATTTTGACAATAGGAGAATAGAAGTAAAAATAACGAACAACATAATAAACCTTACAAAGCAACCTTATAGTTGTCTCGAAAACACTAGCATCATAGTTCTTGTCGAAATTCAATGAGCTTGCAACCCACCTGACATGGATAGCATTTTAATATCAAACATGAAGCTCAGCTGTAACTTTATATAACGTGCTTTCACAAGGGCGTAAACAAAAATATTGTTCATGTTACAGTGACTTACATATCTTAAGAGCAGGAGTTGAACTTTTTAAGAAGCCAAAACAAAGAAAGGAATGCCAATATATAGCATGTCTCCACAAAACACGATGTTACTTGTTAGGAGTTCAAATGCTCCTTGCCCCAACCTTTAATCACCTAAAATAACCCCCCACTTTTTTCTTTTGATCAGGTTCTACACCACCAGTATTGGTCCCTCCAACTTTTGATGTAATCAACAGAATGAGGGGGGAATAGAGATTTTTGTAAATGAAATGCCCTTAAAAAAACGGATTTCCAGAGGCATACGTGAGAGACGCAACTAGGGAAACTAATTTTTTTTTTTTTTTTGATAAAAGAAGGATTACATTAGATAGGAAATAGATAGTACAAAAGAGGGAGGATAAGAGACCCAGCAAAAGCCAAATCAGGCCAAGAAAAAGGCTCCCTCCGTCGCACTTGAAGGGTTATGTTTCTTTTTTCATCCATCCAACTAGGCCACATTACCCCCACTTTTGGAAGGGATAAATAGGGGCCACACATTCAAGGGCCTTTATGGAAATGACCTATTTTCAGCCCCATTTATGAATCTTCACGCCTAGTCAAAGTGTAACCCTTCGAGTGGGACTAAGGGAGTAGAATTAAAAAAAAAAAAACATTAAAACTCACCTAGAGTAAAGAAACACTTATTTAATACACGGCGCTCAACACAGGTACAAAAAAGAAAATGAATATCGTTGACAATAAATTATAAAGCCGATGGAAGGAACATGACCAAGATCCAAGGATAACAGAAAACAGAAGGTATCACCAAAAGTTTCCACCGGTTTGAGCTCATACAAGAAACTACACAGGCCACAGTCCTTCGTGTCTTTCCGTATTGTCAATGTCTATTCAAAAGTTAAAAAGGATTCATGTTCATAAGTGATATGCCAAAGTTTTACGCTCACTGTCAAATACCTAACGCAAACCTCATCTTTATCCGGGCTTGATTATCCGGGTTTGGGACCAGCTGTCCAAGGTAAGGCTCTAAGCGTGACACAGTGGGAGTTAGCTCATACCAGAAAGATAAAGGAAATCCTGAAACCGACCGCGCAAATTCATCTATGGTCACTATGAATGAACAAAACACCAAATAAATAAAATCAAGGGGTCATAGATCAACATGGCAGCGACATGACTACAGAGACCCTTTGTGAAGAAACCAAGCTTTTACATAACAAGTCGCTGGAATACAGAAAAATATAGACAATAGTTATCAGCAACAAAGCTTAGGGATCGTTCTGGAGTGACCAAGTGCATCCATTTGAACTAGAGAGAAAGCTGTCTGTTTGTCAAACATAAACAGGAGGCTGCATTCTACATTTAAGTTCTTAGAAAGCCTAATGTGGAAAACACTGGAGCCACCTGAGGCAAAAGAAAATACGGCCAGCTCAAAGCATAACTTCAAAGAAGATCCTGATATGAATACTTATGATTCACGTAGGTACCATTCATTTAGAAAGAGCGAATCAACTAAGATCAATGGTGCACCATCTAAGACATCGGTAAGATGGGAAAGATTGTAATTATACGTGGCTTTTCAATTGTTGATATGAATACTTATGATTCACTAGGTACATTTTATTCAGAAAGAGAGAATCAACTAAGAAAAATGGTTCACCATCTAAGACGGGAAAGATTGTAATTTTGCATGGTATTTATGACATTAAGAAGTAAAACATCCCATTCATGCTGTTTAAGGAGATAATCAAAAGTTTCATCCAAGTCTAACAACATAAATAATGCCCAAGAAAAACCAATAGACATGTATAAATAGAGAAGAGAGACCGCAAAGGCTTACTCTTTGGCCTTCTGGAACTGTTCTTCTAGACCCATTATGTATAATGTATCCAAAGCATCTATTAAAGTTGCTCCAAGACCACCAAAGCTATCAACACCATTCTTTGACTGTGGCTGTGGCAAGAGAAATACCAGCGTCACAGATGTTTTCAATGTGCATAACAAACAGAACTTCAAAAATAAAAGAAGGTGCGGAAAAGGGAAAAAGAAGATTAAAAGCTGCATCACACCAATCAACAAATGGTAGATCTCTATATGAAATTAAAAATAAACCAATCACAGGGAAAAGAAATGTGGTACATCATCAAGTCATCTAATGATCAACTGAACCTACAGTCTGCCTGTCACGGGCATTACACCCAAGCTAAGTGAGACTTCCCCAGTCTACCACACTATCACCATCTATTTCCTACAAAAGCTCTCCCGTTTTAATTATAAACAGAGAGACAGGCGATCGATCAATTATGGAACTTAACTTACTATTAATAGTAAGTTATGGAACTTAGCAAATAGAGAGACAGGCGAACGATCAAAGTTTTGAAACATATTTATCCCTGCAAAATTGACAGCTGGAGCAGCACTAAAACTTCCAAGCCATTCCATTTCTACGTGATCCTCTGAACAATCTTGGCCAGCCAAATAACATACCGGGAGAAAAAATAGATACAGTTGTATTTGACTACACAAAACTACTCGAGGGATGATGCATAACATGGGGAAAGTCTTGTTATATTTCTCTTCCTATTTCATAAGCTGATCAACTGAACAAAGATGAGCGACATTATGCAATCACCATCATGCCTTGTATAAAGCATATTTTCTCCCCGGCACCACTAGATTTCGTCATCATAGAAGGTTTAACAGGGAAAATGAGCATACCTGAAGCTCATCATTGCCCCATGCATATTTTTCATATGAGGTCCATGCATGAACCATAGCATCTTTTACTTTTTCTCGTCGCTCAACTTCTATGGGGTCCTCTGGAAGGATCTTCAGTATAGGTACGTTTGTATTTTTTTCTGTATGAGTCATCTTTTTGCTAGGAACTCCATCAACACTGTTTAACTCCTCCAACTGTTCCATATGAGTTGTCTTTTTGAAAGAAACACCTTCAACATTCCGTAACTCCTCCAACTGCAATAAGACATTAGATCCTCAGTCTAAACATGTTCAGCCAATTGGAAAAAAGAGACTGTATAACGTCAGAAAATAAGAAACTTTACAGAAAGTATAGAGAAATGTCGAAGAAAATATTTGCTTCTTTATTTTAAGTTTCACATACAGTGGTTTACTAACTAACGTTACTTTCAGGATGATGACAATTGGAACTTGGACAAAGCTCCATGTGCAATTCCTTTTGTTCATGTAAATAAGAACAAGGCCTAACGTCATTTGCATCCATTGTACTGATACGACGTAAGCCATGTTCTTTCATTTAAGTGGTCAGTTCAAGTCGCATCCGACGCCAAGTATAGTGGATGAAAATGGCTCGTCCCTAAGAACAATCCTCCCTCTGATACTTATTCAAATTTGAACTTTCTTCGATGATTTTAAATGTCCACTCCCAAAATTTCGTTTTGCAAAGATTGTGTCCACAAGATTTTATGGACCCACAAATATGTTGCTTGTGTCCACAATTCCTTTTAATGGAATCAAATGGCCTATCCAAAACTGTGCCCATTAAAACATGACATCATTTAAGATAGAGGGAGTGATAACTTACCAAGTGTAGCCAAAATTGGAGGAAATACAAAATAAAATGTCTCTTGTAATTGTGGATATAGCAAGTGTCTTTATAAGTAACTCAATAACAGCTTTTAACAAAACTGTGCTTGGACCAACCCAGGAACCGGTAAAGGTCTCAGCAAGGTATACAGCAAAAGCATTGAAACAAACAGAATACATAATTAGAACCTCCTAGGTTAGAAAACAAGTAAAGTTATGTACACAACTACACACACACACACATATATATATATATATATATCTTCTTGAGACAAAACTCAAGTTTGCTACCTCATTTTGCAACCGGGTCAGTTCTCCAGTTAATTTAGAGATCTCCTCCTGCAAATCAGTAGAAATTTTGTAAGTTCTGGGAAGCAAAAACTAATAATTGACACCTTTCAATACTTCCACCAATCAATATATAGCCTCAATAAAAGCTGAAAATGGATACACTAATACTCCATAATGTGCATGCTAAGTGGTTTACCCAGAGACCTGGGCTGTTGAGGAAGAGGCAGCGTGCGATCTTATGCATAGTAGACGAGACGATCACTGAAATTATGGGGATGACAGCATAACCAAGATATCCCTCATATACATAGAAGGTGCATTAAGAGACTCAAAATTAGGTAGTGGTGTTACCCTAGATTGGAGGGTACCAAGGGTTAAGTTAAAATAAGAATCAGAAAAAACAAACAAACTGAAACAAGGATATGGGAGATGAATGTTGATCAGTCACAGGAAGAATACCTATTTTTTAGAAGGCAATGACAGCCTACACATAGCACTTGTGAAATGATGAGAAAGAAGGTTGTACATAGAGAGCCTTCCTTCTCTCCAGTTTGGGGAATCCCTTTGCTCTAGATCTGGTGTCCCATTTGAAATTTTGAATGTGCCTAAAATCATGACCTTGCAGATGCAACTCTTATGTATCTCCAAGAAATAATTTAGTGATAAATTCCGTCCCTCTTAAGTCTTAAGGACACTAACTTACTCCTTGCTTAAGTTCATATTTTGGAGTGGTACTGTTTAAATGGAATGTCCAGATGTAGAGGTACTTGTAGGGGTTGCTAAGTGATTTCATGAATGTTAACTAGCAACTTTTTTTGTTATAACCATAATAATTATCATTATCATTCAGACAATACAGTTGGAGGTACTTATGGTTTGGTTGGCTCCCGAGAGGAAAGTCATTGTCACTAGCATTTGATCAGCTTTACAGAGTGAGCCTAATGGTATAGGACATGCATTTCTCCCCTGCCACCTGGACAAGCTAATTCAACTAGGAATGCCAAATGCCGACTGAACGAGGATAAGATCACATTAAGGAACTCTTGGTTCTAAAGTTGCAACGAACAATGACTTCCCAAAGCATGCACAATGGGGGTATTCAATCAAAGCCTACTCCATCTCATTTCTGTTCAGCATACATCCACAACATGTTTACCCATAATTTAAGAAATTCCACTTTTCATAGATTACTTTGGCAGTTACAAAATCTAAGCTTCGCCATTCCGATAAAAACTGCATGAGATTGGTATTTATTTCCAAACACCTCAAAAAACAAAGTGACATAAAAGTAACAACTAGGAGGATCAGACATAGAGATGTGAGTATGCAAATGGTGTCCCAATCCTACATCCTAAATCAACTAACCCAGATCACTTGAGCTCAAAGAGATAATCATTTTGCCAAGGGAAAAAGGCCAAATCAATACCTAAGATCAATCACATGGGAAATTGGTCAATAAGGAGGATGATAAGATGTGATTGCAGACGACGGCTTGGTGCAGCAATGGAAAGAATCAAAGTCAATGCTCAGCAAATAATGCATCTTTACATATAATTTACTCACACAGACACGCACACGAGCACAGAGAGAGAGAGAGAGAGAGAGAGAGAGCGTTACAGAGAAATCAAACATAATCATCTGGTACAGTACAGTAGATATATAATAAAATTGGAAGGAAAAAAAAAAAGGAGAGAAAAAAGAGAAGACAAAGGTACCTCGTGGTCGCGGACAAGAGTTTGGCGGTCCCAAAAGAAAAGGGAGAGGAAGACGAAGGCAATGAAGAGCAAAGCGAGACGCTTAGGCCGCTTCAAGTAATAGGCTGGATTTATATACCTGAATCTGTTTCCCCCCGTTGTTGATCTGCTCCTTGCCATTCTCTCTGTGTATATAGATATATGCCGTACGTATATTTATGAATCAATACGATTCGATCCAATTTGGGTTATTATGAATCATACCAGAGCTATAACCCTAAACATACAATCAACACTTTCGTTTTGATTTGATAAACTACTAGTTATTCATTCAACATTTCAAAACCATTTTCACGACTGAAATTTTCTCTCTTTTTTTCCCCTTTGTTTTTTTTTTTGGGGGGGGGGGGAGGTCTTTTCCAAAAAATTGAGAACAGAAATGAAAGGAAAATTGTAGATCAAAACCAGATCTCTATCTCTCTCTCTCTCTCTCTCTCTCCCCCGTGTTTAGAAACAACGGAAATGGATGGATGGGCCGACGGATGGCTCTCCGCCTGTGTTTCTCAGTGAACGGGGAGTTAACGTACAAGGACGAGCAAGAGGACGGACGACGTCTACGTTTTTGTCTCCCAGAATTTTTAGTCAGAAGCTAATAATAATAATAATTATTATTAATAATTGGCTTTTCCCGGCATTAACACATTATCCAACATTCATTCACTAATAATATTAGTATTACAGAAATTAAATACTAATAATATTATCTTTATGTCATAATTTTTCCTTGAAATATAAATTTTCGCATAAATGGATTAATTTATTATAATATTATACTCCTTTCGTTTCATTTTAATTGTTCTCAAAACGATATTTTTTTCCTCACAACTAAGCCCGTCAATTTGGGTCAAATGGGTTGAGTTATAATAATTAACAGGTTGTAATGGGTTCAACCTATTATAACTCATTTAATCAATCGATCAACTCAATTGTATAATAAATGGGTTAAGTTAAATTAAAATTAATATTTAAATACTTTTTTGCAAAAAAAAATATTATTTATACATTCTAAAATTTTAATTAAATGGGTTGTATCAAATCAAACTGTTTAATAGGTTAAAGCGGGTTAGAATGGATTAATGGGTAACAAATTGACAGGTCTACTCACAACCTATCATTATCATAGACAATTAAAATAAATCGTATGAAGTATTTATTTGACGGTTAGAAATATAAATTTAGCATTATCTATAAATGTTCATTAATAAGTAAGTAATTATGAACTTAGCATAATTATAAAGCAATTACTAGTCGAATTTTAGAAGGAAAAAAAAAACGTATAAAGAGAAAATTTAGAGTAATTAATATTGAAAAAAGAGGCATTATATATGTATAAAAATAAAATTTTAGTTTTGTATTATTATCTTACGTTACGATGATAAGACAGACTGAACGACGACATGCATTATTATATCTTGAATGCAACAACATACAGCATCTTAAATGGATGAAGTTGGTATATATTATTATTGTTCGATCATGTTCATACTTAAAAAAAAAATCACAACATTGTAGTAGACAACATTACTAAATCAGTAGTGACTACAACAGTTGGAATAGCTATCCAAAACAATACCTTCTTATGGGCTTATACCTCCCACCCACCTCAATGCTAAACCACTTCACACTACAACACATCTCACCCCACCCCACCCCACCCCACCCCGATTCAAGCACCAACAGAACAGATCCCCCTTAAGTTCCCCTATGATTAACAAAATCGAATGGCAATGCCCAATACGAACCAATCACTTCGCAATATCCCTCAATTCATTATAGCCAAATATGGATTCAGCTCTACTTAACAGCCTTTGCTCACTAATATTCATTACCCCGCTATTCGCAGATAGAATGTTGACCCATCATTAATCTTCCAGAAAATGCTGAAACTAGCCTCAACTAATCTGCTCAACTAGGATGAAGGCATGAATAAGAGTCTGAGCAAGATGCGTTTGATCTGGCTTTCCTGATACTACTACCAGGCCTTCAGTAGCTCCAGGTCTTGGGTCATGGACTACTACCTTTGCGCCTGAGATCTGCACGACAAGACCAAGGTAAGAGTCAGCATATATCACTGGCTAGCATCATTGAGCAAGCAATTTAAGCACGTAGCAGTCTATCAACCAACCTGTCTTATCTGCACAAGGTTGCTGCTATTTTCCCCATACATGTAGCCTAACAAAGTTTGTGGAATCACAATCTCAACCGTGCTTCCAGCAGTTAGGTCTTGACTTCCACTGCAAAAAGACAAATTAATCATACACCAACAAACACCACCACCTACCATACACAAATACGACTATCTTTCTTATAACTACACAAAATCAACTAATCTACTTCCAAAAGTGACCAATCACAACCTTCTATCATTTACAAATTACAACCTCATCTCCAACACCCCCTCCCCCCCCGGGAGCAGGAGAAAAACTAGAAAAAGTAAAGAGAAGACTCCATCCCCAATTCTCAGGAAAAGAACTCCATGTGTTTTCTTCACAAGATGTGCCCTGAAAATGCCCATACTAGAAGCGTCTGTATTATGTATTAAATACTTGAACTTATACTGAACCGGCAAAAAGGGATTAAGAAATAAGCAAATAGCCAAGTCCAATATAATCCCCCTAGCTAACTAAAAGGTATAAAAGCTGTTTTCACCATCAACTGAACCCCAAATAGGCTGCACTGCTGGAGCCGAGCTACCAAATCTCATGATATTCCAAAGCTATAGAGACATCATCAAATGGAAACATATCAATTAAAACTGATATTATTTAATGTAAAAGTAGAAATGCAAAAATACTTTTAGGAAAACGGTTGACTTCCAAAGGCAACACTCTGGTCATGGGACAGAGGCAGTGTGGTGCACCCTTTTTTTTTTGCTCGGCAACAGCATATTTAATTTTTTACCTCTTCTGAGGCTCAAACACATGACCTCCCACTTTGGAGTGGAGGATTGGTACCATTGAGCCATATGACCATTTGGTCCAGTGTGGTGCATCCTTGATTCCATATCCAGTTAGTTGAAACTCGTTAGCTAAGTTGGAGAAGAGCACGAGAAAATTTAGCAGAATAACCAAGAAAAGATACCTTCCAGAGGCATCACTGTTTGATGCTAATCTTCTTTCACCATCAGGAATTCCACCTTGGCTCTCGCTGCCAGCTGCCTGGAGAGGGAAATAGAAAAACTTAAAGAATAATAATACATGGAAATTGGCATCCAGAAATTTTTCTCATGATTGGCTAATAAGTTCCCTTGCTGTATAATTCACATGTGACCCAACCTGGGAAGTCCACCTTCCAGGTGAGGATTGCCGATTGAATGAAGGACCGTGCCCTGGTCTCTCATTGCCATAATGATATGCGCGATCCAGATACGTTGGACGATGTCGATCCATACCATGAGAAAATGGGTGTGGCGGTTCAAAAGGTGGACCAGGAACAGTAGCTCGATCAGCATTGCGAGCAAGCCCAGCTGGTGAAGAAGCGGGATCATGCCTTGGCCTGAAGGGCGGCGGCGGCATTTCTGGATAAGGGATAAAACAATTTGAGCCACTGACACTTGTAGTATGTGGTTTCATAGGGAATATGGTTTCGCGAAGCCTGCCTGTAATTTGAAACAAAGCATCCTGCACTGACTGCAGTCTGCCTATCACCTGCCAAAAAAAAAAAAAAACAGATTCTGGGAAGAAAGCCAAGGAGGAAAAATATAAAACAAAATATGTTTTTAAATAGCAAGCGCAACAGTTTAAATTCTCACTCACTCACACAACTTAACTAGTGATTTCTGGAAGAATCCATAGCAATTTAAAAGGAAGTATAAATAGCCACATTAATGAAGGACATCCAAACTAAACTATGTCTACAAATAGAGAATGTACTTTAGTTATCACAAGTTAGAGTGATTATGAGCGCTCGATTGGAGCATAAAATTATGTTACCTGCACGACTTCATCATTCTGGATACCATACTTTGAAACTTGCTCCTTGGGGAAAATGTGTATGCTAGCACCAGTAACTCTCCTCAGCTCAGCAATGAGTATACCTCCTTTACCCCAGAGACAACCAGCCTGCTGTGAATGTACTAGAAGCCTAGCTACAACTGCTGCACCAGGTTCGAATCCAATTTCAGCAATTCGACCATGAACACGGATAACAGCATCTTGTGCCGGAGAGTGTCTTTGCTCTGAGTTCTGGAAAAATGTCAGGAAAAGAAAACATGAAGAATAACTAGCAGGATGATGAAAGCAACACTTCACGAGTCTCTGTGGTTTAGCACATAACCTCCCAAGCAATTAATTAACTTGTGAACAACTACACGTATACGAGACAAAGTTAAAGAATTACTGTTCGCTAACTAGACGTATATAGCTCTGACAAGGCAAAACCACTCAAGCATCACATTTGAACAAGGACACTTTACTGCACTACCCATTTGACTAGTCCAAAAGAGGAAATCAGACACTCTCCAGGTCCAGGAGAGTAACAAAAACAGATGGAAGACCCAAGCGGCAAAGAGAAACAGCTTTTGCCAAAAACATGTACAAACTTGAGTAGGAAATTGACTCCAACATGTGGCAGAACAAGCAATGTATGAATATGTGTTCACATAAGCCAACTTTTCTCTCGCTAGTGTCACCCAGAGAAGTCACTTCATCAATAAAGTATGAACAGAGGAGATTTCCCTCTCAAAATGCAACTGAGCCGATAGGCACTAGACACTATTGATTTTAGCCAAAGAGCCAATTTGTGTACATGTAAAACAAACTGGAACTTAATCTTGAAAAACGAAATCCAAAGCATTTCTAATTCTGGAAATCATAAAGACTGCCAGCTCACATGCCTCTCGTGCAGATATTACAACAACTCTTTCATCTGAATCAGGTGCTGCATCAGCAATCTTTATAGATGCACCGGTCTCACTCTGCAGCGCCCGAATTATCGAGCCTCCTTTCCCTATCAAACTGCCAACTTTATCTACTTGACACAGAAGCTTAAATACAACTTCCTCTTCAAAGATCATTCTGTGGTTGCTTCCAAGAATCTCAGTACCTGAAACAGAAGAGTAACCCCTGGAAAGATATTTGACAGTATGAAGTCCCACTAAATTACCCTTTTAGGGGAAAAGTTCTACCATGGGAAGTATACCAGATCCGTGAAGCGCCATGCCCAGAGATTTGGGGGTACAAGAGTTGCCAGCATCTGCCCTTGAATTGTCCTGAAGGCGAGCGGAAACAGACAATAGGGCTTTCCTTACAGATGAAAAGTTACCAGTCATCTGTTTCAAGAAAAAAAAAAGAAGGAAAAGAGATTATAAACAGAATGAAAAGATGCAACTTGCATCAAAACAAAAACTGACTGTTAAAAGGAGGACACGTTTTGGTAATTGCACCACTCATCAAACTAAAACATGCATCAGTAATCTCTAAACCCTAAACCCTAAATCTAGAAAATATTTAGGGCTCCACACACAACCAAAAAAAAATGTTCTCCTTAAATTTACTTCTTGGCCATTGAATACAGAATAATTCCTGTGTATGATCACCACATATATAGCGGCTTCATTATGATTACAAAATTTCCATCCTAACTAAGAAAATCACTTTGGCGGTTGTTGCAACTATAACAGATTCAGAGATGAAATGTCAAATGTTGGAAACGAAAAGGCTAGATCAGCCAATAATCAACATCCAAGATAAGGATAGTTGTGCACAGCAATCAACAAATCAATTTACCCAAATAAGAAACAAATTAACAGTGATTAGACAAGAGAGTCAGAGAGATTGCTGAAGCATGAAGCCATCATACCGGAGATCGGCCTCAGTTCTAGATCTCGATTTACGGAATTGATTACCATGCGTACTGCACACCCTCGTCTTTCTCATCTATCTCCATTTCAATTCAGTCTAAGAGTTTTGAGAATGAAAAAATTACAAGTTCAGATCTGAGAATTTTAAGGAATTATCATAAAAATTGGACCATTTAGCACTCGGCACAGAAAAGAAGCAATTTCGTCAATGCGCAAACAAAAATGGTTAATCCACCTTTTCCATGAAGCGAGTTTGCAAATTGTGATTGAATTCTCTCTAAGTCATCAGTCCACACTCAGTGCTCGGGAGCGCATAAGTAAAGAAGGATTATGTGATCTAGGTGAGAACTAAAATTTACAAGGTTTATCAAGTATGGATGGCTCAACCCTCGAGGTATCCCTTAATTAATAAGCACTTTGAACTTAAGCCAACAACCATGCAACCAATTTTAGCCAGCTTTCAAGTTAGGGTCCCACCTACAGCATCCGAATTCTAACATTTGATGTGCATCCATAACATCGTGGACTTAGTCCTTGGCATTGTGTAGGTCCCACTTGATCGTAGTTTTGAAACAAATTATATAGAGAGTATGTGACTATAATTCGAGGACTTTAATGCATCAGCTCTGAGACTCAAACCCGGTTCTCAACCCAACAAATTTAGAACAGCATAGCTCAAAGGCTTCTAGAACAGTAGGATGAGAGCAATGCGTAAAGACACGCCTTGACAAGGAAGAAAGCCAGGAACGTCATAGCATCCCAAATGTTTTCTCGGGTCCCATTGAACATGGATCTTCCACTAGTGGAGTAACTACATGCAAGCCTTCTTATAGTTACTCCGACACTATCACATTCTTAGCAAAAAACAACAAATCCAGCTGCATCTTTCAGTTATACAATTACCTTATTTATCGCAAAGCAATTTCTTGTCGTAGTCATTAAAATGCACAATCCAAAATGTTACTGCAACTACTGCTTTCCGAGTGTTGTACTTGATTCGACACGGCAACATTTGATCATGGATCTTCCACTAATGGAAATTGAGGTTACCAATAAAGCATTATAGAAAATCAAAAGGTTGAATATTCAATGCCTTCAAAGTTTCACTTGCCTCATATAGCTTTTGCTTCTACAGCCAAAAGTAAACAATAATTTATTCAACTCGCTCTAAGACTCAAAATTTGGGGACGTGGGGAGCATTTTATTTGTAGGTTTCTGAATCATGGATTAGCTTAATGCTATACCAAGAAAAACCCAAAACTGTATAAATGAAGGAAAGGAACCAAATAGTAGTGCTACTGTAATAGTTGTATGTATGAATGAGATAGCTAAAAAGGAAGCAGCATAAATATGCAATCTTGAAAAGGAAAGTTTGCCTGCCTGAATCAACTCGTCGCCGGGGGAGGCACAGTCGGGAAGTGAAACCTTGGGCAAAATCCTAACAATAGCGCCGCTGGATTGGCGAATGCTCTCAATAATCTTGCCCCCTCTACCAAGCACAGATCCAACCTGGGTATTTGGAGCTAACATCCTGCAGACAACCTGTCCCTGAGGGTGAGGGTGATCTCCCCCTTGTTGATCCTCATCTACTTCTGCGTAAAGTTTACTCCTCTCTTCGTCCACCTTGAGAATCCTCTCGAAAACCTTGAGCAATGCCTTCTGAGCGGGAGACTCCTCATCCTCGGAATCGAAATTGTCGGTATTAGTAGTATCAGCATCAGCAGCATTAGTGCCATTGATGTAGTTGTCCTCCTTATTGGAGGAGTCGGCAGCGATAATGAGAATAACACGCTCCTCGCAACCAGGGATGGAATCGTCAATACGAATCTTGGCGCCAGTTTCTTCGCGGACCTGGCGGATGACAGAGCCGCCCTTGCCGATTAAACCACCGGTCTTGGGGGCAGGGCAGAGGATACGGAATAGGGTTTCACCGGAAGAGAGCTTGATGGGGGGAGGAGGCTGGCGGAGGGGAGGGGCAGAGGTAGAGGAAGAGGGATGGTGGTGGTGGTGGTGGCGGCGCTTATTAGAGCTGGGGAGGTGGGGGTGGGGTGGCTCAGCCCTGTCTATGGTGCTGGTGGCGGTGGAGGATTGGTCGAATTGGCGCTTTGGGACGAACGAAGCATCCATTAACGAGCGAGGGAGAAAGTACTGTTCTGACTTTATTTTAACTCTGTTTTGACTTTCGACTTCCTCCGTCCTCCTACACCTACAGCATGGTGATGGAAGCAAGGAAGGAGCATTGTGGAGTGGAGACGGAGCACACTGTGTGTGTGATGCTGATACAGAACACAAGACCGCACTTTAGTTTTGGGTCGCCATTGGACTGGGCTTTTAGTTCTCGGCCCAACTTATATTATTTTTTATAGAACTTTTTTATAACCAACAAAATAAACATCCATTTTTCGAATAATAAAGTATCAAAAATTGGAAGGTCAAACATACCCTTGGATTAAGCTAACCTTGTCAACCCAAAAGTAATAAAGGAAGGGAAAAATATTTTGGATTCGTTTGAGAGTGTCTTTTTTTTTTTAATTCGAAATTCAAAGAATCATTCTAGATTAATTTTAAAAACAAACTTTTTCTCTTATTTACATAATAATCTTTTTATATATTTATATTTATATCCTATCAAACATCACATTAAATCACATTACCATTCTCTCTTTTTCTTTTTCTTTTTTCATCATTATCATGTAATTTTTTAAAATTTTAAGGACAAAATTATAAAATCTTACAAAACCAAAATTCACGTACGATAAACACAAAACAAACAAATCAAAAAATTCCTTAAAATATCCTTCTAAACTAACCCGAAAAACTATTGTTATCTTTTTAAAAGGGTTAATTTCATTTTAGATTTCAATATTTTTGTGAGCTCGCAAAATATGCTTTTCGGTTCTGAAAATTGTGAGTTAGGCCCTAATATTTAATTTTTGTTGTAAAATAGACTTTTTTAGATGAAAATCATCAAAAACTAATAGACCTAGCTGCACGTGTTGTTCACGTGAATTATTCGTGGGTATTTCATCTTCTTTCATTTGATTAAACTTTAGGACCTAATTTGAAACTTGTTAAATGAACCACGGGGGAGATAAATGCCCAAAAACAAAAAAATAAAATAATAAAAAACTTAAACAATCCCCCCCCCTCTCAACAACCCCCATCGTATTCTAATTCCTCACCACCAGATACACACACACACAATTTTAAAACAATTTTAGAAAAATTCAATTTTTATTCGTCATTGAAATATACACAGATGAACACACGTCCGACAATTTTGTTGGTGCCTTTGATGGGGTAGGAATCTAAAATCTTTCTTTCCATATTTCATCTTTGCTGTCAAATGTCAGTTGAGCACACCCGATTGTGCAAGAAATTTTGATGTTGTTCAATTCAATATGAGATGAATTTGGAAATAGGGAGCATTGAGTAGGATTACTAGTAAAATTGGAAGTTTTTTTTTTTAAGGAGGAGTTGAAAAATAGAAACTCTAGCTTGCTTTGCTTGCTGTTGGGGAGATAGGGATCAAGTCAGGTGAGGCCGAGGGGTTTGGGTTGGATGGGGGCAATTAGTATATTATACACCTATGTGTATCGTGCTTGGTACACCCCTCCCCCAAAATAATTGTAAATCACGCGCGTTGGGCTTTATATGCAAGGTAACTATCGCCTTAATTTATGGGGAATTAATTTACCCAATCCGTGATTTTAGGCCACAAAATATATACATATAAATTAATCAAAATCCTTTCTCACAACCTCATTATTTTTTTCCAGAGATTCAAAAGCGACCGAAAGTGATTCTTTGTGTCGGCGATTTCTTCCATCAATACAGTCGATTTCTTCCATAAAAAAAGCTTCTTATCAATGGCGAAAACTAAGGTCGGCACCGGTGAATCTTTTCCAGTCAATCGGTAAACTAGGAGTGCAACGACTAATGATCATCCAACGTAATTTTCATTGATTTTATTGTTATTGTGCATTATTTGATGT
>JAOWAN010000005.1:267155-282688 GCA_028566635.1 Lobelia cardinalis | reverse complement strand
AGGGTAAGGCAAATCACAGTTCGTGTTCTGGGGACGTGGATAAAACATCACATATTGTGAGACCTCCTCTGGTCTCATATGGAAGCACAGTAGCGGGAGGCACAAGAGCTGGGCTTTTCAGAACGCCAATTTCGGGGGGAGTGCAAAGTGCAACCTCTGCTCATGGTTTGCCCAGACCAGCTTTGGCAGTCCGCAATTTGATGGAACAGGTAAGTTAGCTACTTTCATTGTGATCCGGTGATCACTAACTCACCAAAATAAGTTAAATATATTAAGGCGTTAATTCTGGTGATAGTTTCAGTTGTGGCTACATTTGCAACTTTAGTTCTGTTGACTGATGAATTCTTGTCTCCCCCCATATCTTGATTTTGTACCTTCAAGGCTAGGTTTGCTCACCTGTGCACCGTAATGTCACGGATGCACCACCGACGAGAAGGATACCCTTTTGGTTCGCTTGTAGATTTTGCACCGGATGCAATGGGACGTAAGTCGATCAAATTATGATAGCTTGCTTAATTATATGTCATGACCGCCTCGTGACTTATGAGACTCTCTCTCTCTCCCTCTGAACATAGATTTTGTGGATCATTTTGTTCAGTTACGGCTCCTTTACGACGTAGAGATACTGAATAGTTTTTTTATTCAACTTTAAAAATATACATATCAGTGTTTGCTCTGATATGATTATGCTGCGTGGATTTGCAGATCCAATTTTCTCATTTTCGCCATTGGCTATACACACACGAAATCTTTTAGCTGACCCAAGGTGTACACTGGTGGTACAGGTTTGTGCCTTTTCTTTTACACATGTAACATTTGAGCCTGTAGTCTTTTGGATTTATTAATGTGAATGGCATTTGGGTTTACTAGATACCTGGATGGAGTGGCTTATCAAATGCAAGGGTCACAATCTTTGGTGATGTATTCCCCCTTCCTGAAGATCAGCAGGTGCTTCCCTTCTAAGATGTATTTTTTAAAATAATTTTTAACTTCTTCACATGTGGTCTTGGTGCTGAAACTTTATTGTGGTTCCAATATATTGCGATGCATGAAAAAGAAAAGTAGGACTTAGTAAAAAGATATACTCCCTCCATCCAGTAATGGGTAGTTTTGTTTGTTTTTCCATTGAAATTAAGGAAGTTGGCTTTTAACCAAATTTTAGTAGGAGATACATAAGTATCCTTAATATCCACCTTATTGCATAAGTGCACATTGGCACATGATAGTTGCCAAAGCCCAAAGGTATGTTTTGTAATTTCACTAGATAGTGGACAATTTTTTGATGGAGGAAGTAGCATGTATTGCTAATTATTTTCAATCATTGCTGTTGATACCATTATCACTGGTTCAAATTCTAGGAATGGGCTCATAAGCAGTACATAGCAAAACATCATCAAGGGCCTTCGCAGCAGTGGGGAAACTTTTACTACTTTAGGATGCAAACTATAAGGTTTGTATTCATATTGTGATAATTTGAGATAATAATTTTGTATCTGTCATTTTTTTTTCTTGCACATGCACAATTTATTACAGTGGATAAGCTTGAGTGTGTGCTGAAGCATTCAGACTCATCCTAGGAAGTTCAAATTTCTGAGTTTTTATTTATTGGCTGTACTTGTAAATTCTGAGTTTTTATGTGTAATTCTTAATAAAACACTCTTTATGGGAGTGTTGCTGATCAACAAAAATTCTTATCTAGAAATTCCTAGAATACAGGGTTCTCTGTGATTTTCTCTTTAGGTTCTCTGCTCTCTGCATTAGGCATTTAACCTTTGATTACTCCTATAAATTTCTCTGAGAGAAAGTATCCACTTTCTAAACTTCCTTTTCCGGGGTTGAAAGGAAGGTTTATGTTCACAAGTTCTTTGTGAACCCATACATAAAATGTTTGTCCCCCACAAGTTCTTTTCCTTTAAACAAGTCAAATGACCCGTCAAAACTGCATTAGGCATTTAACCTTGACTACTTCTATAAATTTCTCTGAGAGAAAGTATCCACTTTCAAAACTTCCTTTTTCGGGAATTGAAAGGAAGGTTCATGTCCACAAGTTCTTTGTGGACCAATACATAAGTTGTTTGTCCCCCACAAGTTCTTTTCCTTTAAGCAAGTCAAATGACCCGTTAAAACTGTGTACATGCTGCATAGTCAAACTAGACACTTATTTGAATCGGAGGGAGTAACACTTACCTCTTCTGCTCTAAAAGAAAAGAGTCCTATGTTCCCCTGTTTATTACTCATTGCAAAACAAAATAAATAACTCCCAACCAAGTGTAGTCCCAATGTACCCCAATCCTTTCTTCTGCATAGAACGCTAGTGCAATCTCCCTCTCACTGTTCCATGTGCACACTGCACATTACTGTGTTAGAATTCAATATTCTTCAGCATTAGCTCTTGTTTAGCATAATGTTTTGGCTGTACTGGAGAAGATTTGCGAGATGGTAAATGTTCAAAATTGTATCCTCAGCCATCATAGAATCACATACTAAGGACTGGAAACAGCTTGTTTTTGATGAAGTTGTCTTGTTGGCTTGCTTTTTGAATGCATTGTTCAACCTTTTTCTCATTTGGATTTCTTTTTCTCTTTTCCGGTGACATTTCTTTCGCATCAGTTTTATGTGATGCTGCCATGCTGCTTTTTCATCCTTTATATTTATACTTGGGTTTACGTTGATGCTTTTTTCCCCCTTCTGTTTTATATGCTTTGTACACAAATTCCGCATTTTCGTAGTTGAGGATCATAGTCAGTCTAAAATGCTACCCCCTAATTTGGCTGTCCTGGTTCATGTGTAATTTGTTTGTTCTTTCCAGCTAGAATTAGTGCTCTTATAAAAATCATGGAAAAAAGTTATTATTGTTCTACTGCCTGGTTTGGCGAAACATCTTTGTAATTAGAATTCCTTTCAAAATGATTCACCCTCCTTCCCAAATACAGTCCTATTTGAAAGTCAACCTTCTTAAGGATATTCTTTTACTTCTCAATCAGTAATTAATTTCATGTATGTTTCATGGGTATATTTGGGTAAAGAGAAGGAAAAAGAGGAGAGCGTAGATTTTTTCAGTCTGGTGTAGATGTGTGAAGGTTCCATAGCTGACATTGGTGCTGATGGGTGGAGATGCCCTAATGCTCTAGTTGTGGTTTCCAAAATTCATCATGTTATTTTTCTAATATTAACCTGCATGCTATATGCATCTAATAGTAACCTGCATAGTGAATGTAGGTCTTTTTGATAGTTCAACATGCATTCTTTACCTGCAAGGCCACGGGCTTGCTGTGCTAATTAGCCTTTTGGTCATATAATTCACAAATTTAGCCTTTTGGGACTAATAAGAAGCAAGTGAGTTTGCAGCCTAAGGATCTAATATTAGCATACTTGTTTCAAACAGTGATATATATTTCATTGGAGGCTTTGGCACCGTTGCTTGGGTTGATGTGAAGGAATACGAGGGCCTTCGACCTGATAAGATTGCAGTTGATGGAGGTGAACAGAATCTCAAGGTGAGGTTATGATTTCATCCATTATCATATATTTAGTGAGAAGAGATTTTTGTCTATAAATGGACTCTCTTACTTTTGTCACTTTTGGGCCATCCTAATTTTTCTACTAGGAAACTAACTCCAGTTAACCAGATGATTTTACTTTTTAAGGTATACATGCCAATCTGATCGAACTTAGTAAACTACTACCTATAATTATCAGGTTTATTTTTCCCAAGAAACTTCAAATTACCATCTTATGAGTTCCAATACATTAAATAACAATCCCTGCATTGCATGTGCCAACATTCACTTGAAGTGAGATTAATTTTGTGACCTTCTTGGTCTCAATGTCTCGATGTGGGCCATGATTAGGGTACAACAATTCAAAGATATTGAGATAAACGCAAGTATACTTCACTTGTGCTCAAGAAAAGTACAGAGTTGCCTAGTTGTAATATATCAGAGGAAACTGTGTTGTTTTTAGCTTATTTTAAGGTGTGCTTATGTAGGAGCTCAATGCAATCTTCTCAAAACCCTTAAAAGAGCTTCTATCCGTGGAAACGGAGGTAGATGATGCTGCTCTCATTTCAATAGACAGCAAGGGAACAGATGTTCGTGTCCGTCAAGGCGCACAGGTCTGCTTCATTTGTTACATCTGTTCTAGTGGATCATTTCCAATGTGTCCTTGACACTTTTGTTTGAACTTGATCTGTTTTTGCCAGTTTAACATACAGAGGTTGTCATTTGAGGAAGGACATGCAGTTGAAACGCTGGAGGAAGCCAAGGCAGCTCTGTGGAAACTGCTAGACAGAGGTCAAGTATACAATTTGCAGAAGTGAGAGTTGCAGTGGTTCAAAGCTTTTAATTGTTTGCTGAGCGTGACATAGGTGAGAAAAACAGAAAACAGACATAGGCTATGGGCATTATGACGTTAGCTATTCTGAGAGCTGCTAGTGTATTTTTTATCTTTTTTCTATGGGAATGAAGTCAAACTTTTTTGTCGATAATTTCGAAATTAGTGAATGTTAATTGTTGATTCCTGAACGTTTGCAGGTTTTGCAGTAGAGGCCAGAGAAAAGAGTGAGTACAAGGGGGGTTTTGTTGCTTTCTCTTATAAACTTAGAAAACATGGAGAAATAATGTAAGTGATGAAATAATGTCACTGGGGGTGAAGGTTGGTTATGGAAACATCCAAAAAGGTCAAAAAAAAATGGGAGTGATAGTCTGTTTCAGATGTAGCAGTAGGAGGTCTTGTTTTCCATTTCAAACCATTTTGAGAGTTAGTAAGTACTACTAGTAGGAAAGAGTTGTAAGGAATTGTTTGATACCCTCCCCTCCATTGACGATGGATGACGGTGTTTCAAAATGTGTGATTGTAACTAACTGGAAAGCAGAAAACTTGCTGGAAATGTAGCATGCAAGTCCAACAATAATGGAAACTTTTTTGTTTAAATCTGTTGCTTTTTTGTCCTTGGTTTAATGTTGTAATTGCATTTGATTGATATGGGTGTTGGAAGATGAGATTGGGGGTGTTTGTATGAGTATGATAATGAGTGAGCCAGCTTTAAGGCTGATGATAGTGGTGTGTGTAATACAGACAACCATGAGTGAAGCCTTTAGGCATTTGATAGGGACTAGCGCCCCGGTGGTGGTGGTGGTGATATACTTGGCAGCCATTGTTGGTTGCAAACAAAAATTTCAAAAGAATCAAAGCACCACAGAAACTAGAACTGTTTAAAAAAAAAAAAAAGGAGGATTGGGGTCTGAAATGAGATTTTAATTAATTTTTTTTCTTTTTCAAAATAAAAGGATTTAAATTTTTTCTTAAAAAAAAAAAAGGTGAGTAGTCTGAGTAAAAATTTATCAACGGGGTTGATACAAATGGGAAGCGGCTTGGATTCGCTTAAGAAAGGTCTCGAGTTCGAGTCTCACCATATGCAAAAAATTTCCGCTGGCTAGGTGCGCGATCTGAGTTGAACTGGATTAGTAAGGACGAAATTCTTAATACCAGTGAGAAAAAAAAAAAAAAAATTTACTCCGTCCGGCATGCTGTGTGTGGCTGTGTGCGGTAGAACATTATGGAATGGACGAGGAAGAAAACAAACAAAAGTTACTGCGAAAATAAAATGTCAGTGAAAGCGACGGAAGAGAGAGAGAGAGAGAAGAGAGAGAGAGAGAGAGAGAGAGAGAGAGAGAACAAAAGAACCAAATTAGGGTAGACTACTAGCTAACAAGCTTAATCCCCCCATTTCCAAGCAAGAAAGAAAGAAAGAAGAAAAGAGGAAAGATGATGAATCAAATATCCTATTAGTCAAGATTCCTTCCTCCACAGTCAACGTGCCAAGGAGGTGGAGGAGAGGAGAGCCCCTCCAGCTGTCATGTCTGATTTCCATTTCCATCTCGGTGGTAGTAGTATCAGTAGTAATAGGATCAGCAGCAACAATTTCCAGGATGGATCATCCTCTTCTTCGTCGCCGGCCATAACCAGCATAACACAGGATCAACTCTACTCCATCTTACTGCTGCTTCCTGTAGACTCCATCCTCTCTTTTGCCATGACTTGCCGTAGAGCAAGGTCTCTCGCCAACTCTAACTCTCTCTGGGAGTCCATCTGCCGTCGAGATTGGGCTCCCCACTCTTTTGATTCCACCACCACCACCGATTGGAAGATTCTCTACCGCCGGGTCCATCGTCTCGACCGTGTCTCCTGCCGTTACCTCTCCTCCTCCTCCTCCGATCTTGATGGTGCTCCCCTCCTCCACCCTAAGGCCCGTGCTTCTCATTCCCTTAATTTTGTCTCCGGCTGCCTTGTTTTGTTTGGTGGTGGCTCTGAGGGCGGTTAGTTTATTACTCCCTATCTGTTTTCCCCTTAATTATCAGATCAGAGCTTATTTACTTATTATGATGGACTCTCTCTTTTTTTTTTTTTTTGCAAGAATATCATAAGTACAAAGTGTCATTAATTCTTTCTTCTGAACTGGGAGTTTCAAGTTGCAGCAGCAGCAGCAGCAGCTAACTCTGCGTCAAATGATCACCATTACTCTCCCCGATTCGGTCTTTATGACTTTTCACACCTTAGTGACCAGCTTCCTTCCCATCATGTTATTGCTTTTAAAGAAACTACTCCCTCGCTTGCACTCGATAACATTTTCAGGATTAAAATAAACTAAAACATCCGTAAAGGATTGAAATAGATCCCCATTTATTCCTCTAGTTTTATGAGCTACTCCACCAACTCTGGATGTTCAACCTATTAAGGATATGTTATTGTTTGGAAACTCACAATATATTTAAGTTTCTATTTTGAAAAAAACAATATTCTTGAAGTGAACGGACTACCACAAAGTTGAAATTGGATCCCTTGTCTTCGAACTGCAGACAACAATCCGTTCCTGTGCTGAAGCTCTGTTGATTAGCTAGGTGACTTGTCACTGTGTTAGTCCAAGGGTTATTTGGTCGTTAATATAAGCTCCTAGAGCACTGTGGTTAACTCCATACTTCTGGCTTGCGTAACGTCCATTCTCCCTTTCAACATATACTCAATGGTAATCACAAAGTGTTGAAACTTACTCTTCATGGGATTGTTCTACCGTGTTAGTTTAAACCCTATCTTGCATGGTCTTGGTAACTTGTCCCTATCTGCACTCCCTCCATTATCTCATGTGATTGTTCTAATACCTAATGGAAGCTTACTATCTCTCCTCAATTCCTATTTTTGTTTGGACTAACCTGCTTGTTATGATTGTCCGAAAGTCCCTTCGTTTGTTTCCATTTTTTGTTTTTGCATAAGCAGTTTGCTTATGTTTGTGCTTTAACCTTTTTGAGTTCTTTTGCTTTTAGGATGCCATCTTGATGACACATGGGCCGCGTATATAGGTGATAATATTAGGAGCATGTGGAGATGGCAAAAGATCGTTTCTGGCAGTCCGAGTGGGCGG
The DNA here is from genome assembly GCA_028566635.1 of Lobelia cardinalis. Lineage (NCBI taxonomy): Eukaryota > Viridiplantae > Streptophyta > Magnoliopsida > Asterales > Campanulaceae > Lobelia > Lobelia cardinalis. The sequence continues at coordinate 275,271 of JAOWAN010000005.1, read as the reverse complement.
TTTGGGCATTCATGTGTTGTTATTGGTGATTGTCTTGTCCTCTTCGGAGGGATCAACGATCGTGGAATCAGACAGAATGATACATGGGTGGGCCAAGTAGCTGTACATGAAACTTCAGGCATCACATTGGCTTGGAGGCTACTTGACATAGGTTTGGTTGCACCCCCAGCGCGTGGTGCCCACGCTGGATGCTCCATCGATAATAAAAGGATGATCATCCATGGGGGCATTGGATTATCTGGCCTGAGACTAGGTGACACTTGGGTTCTAGACCTGTCAGAAGATCTTTGTTTTGGAACATGGAATGAGGTTGTGACTCATCCACTACCCCCAGCTCGCTCAGGACACACTTTGACCTTTGTTGGGGAATGCCAAACAGTATTATTTGGAGGTAGGGGTTTGGGTTATGAGGCACTTTATGATGTCTGGATTTTTGATACATCTGGAGGTGAATCAAGATGGGCTCAAGTTCCATTTGAATTACGCAGTCTACATGAAGGACGCTCCCTTGCGCGAGTAGGTCACTCAGCTACCCTAGTCTTAGGTGGTCGAGTGCTAATTTATGGAGGCGAAGATTCATACAGGCACAGAAAAAATGACTTTTGGTTGTTGGATGTTAAGTCAAGGTCATCAGTCAAAATGCAGCAAAGTGCTCTGAATCAGAGGGAAACCTTGCCAATATCGTGGAAAAGGCTCAAGTCTGAAGACTATGAACCTAATTGCAGGTCCTTTCATCGAGCTTGTGCAGATCATACAGGGTGTTATATGTACGTGTTTGGTGGAATGGTGGATGGGGTAATTCAGCCTGCTGAATCATCTGGGTTGAGGTTTGACGGAGAGCTTTTCATAGTAGAGCTCCTGCTATAGCTCTAAGGAAGAGCATGATATCTTGTGCTTGATGGAAGAGAATAATAGTCATAAATCATAATGTTGCTATTTGTGATGTGAATCTGGTGTATATGAGCTCTTTCATTGTAGCTTGTTGGCTTATGCTTTATTGAGACTTGGGTCAAAAGCAAGTAACCGTTTGTGGCTTGAAGGAAAGCAATGAGCCGGATGACCAAAAACTTGAAATGGTAGATCATTGCTGACATTGAAAAGATTGTTTCTACTCAAACTTCTCCTTTGTCCGATCCGTCCAAGCTGAACTCACTTATATTTGCCATTAGCCAAGCAAAGTCAAAAAACTTTGTGAAATGAAGCAGTATCCCGAGTTCACTTGGGGAAGTGATGAGAACAGGATTTGAAAGGTGTAGTATGATCAAGTAGCTGCAAAGTGCGAGTATGATGCTGCCATCGCATGAAAATGGTTCCATGCAGCTTATATGGGTGTGCAACAGCGTGGGTGGGGGTGCTCATCCAGGCAGTTTTTGGCACACAACTGGACTCCTATTGATCGGTGCTGGTCTGGGGTACCAGAAACCTGTCCACTTTTCCTGGGTTCTAGGAATTCCACGATCCAAAATTTTCTAATCATAGATGTAAAAAAGTGGAAGTGTTCCAAGTGTGATAATTCCTTTCTTGCATTTAGCTGATTTTTCGGTTGTAATCAACAAACTCAATAGAAAGAAATTATGGAGTCCGAGTTAGTGAAAATTGACAAAAAATAAAATAATAAACCCTTTAAAAAAACCAACTTCATTACAAAGTAGGCATTCATAATTTCTCCGTCATAACTGGTAACTCTAGTTTCATTCCAAATTGACTTTTGACTGTAGGCTTCACTGCGCTGAGCCCTTCCGTTGGTTCCTCAGAAATCAGTAGTTTTTTTGTTCTCGTTGCATAATTTTCCCTCAGAAAATTATCTACAGTAGTAGTACCGTGTGTTTTATATTGACAAATCTATCTAGGATACACACAAGTCACCAGGAACACTGTTAAGGATACCAAGACTTTACTCTGCCTTGTCCTGTATAAATCTCTCTACGATACACACAAGTCACCAGTTAACACATGTAAGGATGACTCGTTACTGCACAACTCCTATCACAAAATGAACTAAGAGAAAAATGATGAATAGGCAAATGCCAACAAGAATCGATACAAGCAAAAAGAATCAACTATGTTGAGGAATGATATAAATGGGCTCATAAGCTTAATTTAGTTCTCCACATTTCTCCAATGACCTTCTTTGGTGCTGGGTTATCAGGTCCTCGATCTCGTTGCCCTGAGGTGAAGTACAGCCATCCATTCCAGAAACCCACCAAAGTGGTTTTCACACGGTAAGGAAGTTTCCCAACAACGGACCATTTCTGTAATTATTTTGAAAATTAGACCCACTAATGATTAGTCGTCCTACAAGAAAAGTTGCACCTAGAATCAAGTAACAAGCAACATATATACATCAACAATTTGTTGAAATTTATGATTCACTGCATAGAAACAGAGGGATGACAATCAAACTAGTCCGTCAGATATACTGATCACAACTAAGAAACGAAGATATAGAGAAACCTATCTGGCTATCTGCACAGTGAGCTTATAACTTCAACAACAACAATAAGATAATTGAGTAATTAAACTAAGTATCTACTTAGGAGAAGATAAGCTGTGTGTATGTTTTGATTGTTAAGACTGTAGAGCTGTCCGTGCCAACAGTTAACAAGCAGATTCGGTCCGGCAGGCATGGGAGCATAAACTATGAAAGATAGCGAATGGGAGGGAGAGGAAAGCAATGATGTCATTGACCGGATGCATTTCACATATCCATAAGATCTTAAGGATTATTAAAAAGAGCACGTGAACATCTATATTTTTGTGTTTCTGAAAACTGTTTTGGCAATCAAAGCATGTGATACTAAAAAACAAACTTTTAATAAAACCTTATTGTGAAAGAACTTTAAAAAAGGACTAGGGGTTCCCGATGTCGAAGTACTACCACATAATACAATAGCTTACCTAGCAACTTAGAAAGACAGCTACAAGCCATGATCTCTAGCCAAAGACTTCAAAGTAGAAAGCATGGTCTATATGTGAATTTAGATTAGAACTCTCTAAGTGTGAACGCATAAGTGAAATAGACCTAACCTGGGTATCCAATTGGAACTGGAAGACTTCTCCAACCAGTGTCATTTTTTTGGTTACAGGGTGCTTATCTGTTGTGCCTCCGACAATAACAATAGAATTGTTGACAACTTGCCAAGCAAACTCAATATGGGAATCGGGTTTCGGCATTGAAGGTAAGACTTTCCACTTCATCTCGTCATCTAGCATGTAAACATCGCCATATACAACCTGAAGTATTGGATTCTTCAGTAAACACAAATCGCGAAAGAATCTTTCAAGGTTTAATATAAAACTCAAAGATGATCAAAGACCCAAAATCAATTTCAATTTGGCTAGTCCAAGACTATTTCCAACAGTCAGGGATACCTCTGAGAAAATTCATTTAACAGTTTACTGCAATATATCAATGAAGGATAGCCGCATAGTCCAGGCTTTCTCCAAGAAAACTTGTCCAAAAGAGAGCAAACAATGCTGTATAAGATTTCTTAATGACCACTACACATGACATCATGGCACCTTTAAAATTCCCACTTTCAGATTGACCATAACATCTACTCCCTCCGTCCCTAAATGAGTGTCCTCTTTTGATGTTTTTTGGTTAACTTTCTTAAACTTTAACTATTTTTTTATGAGAATTGACTTCTTGTTGGTAAGATATACAAAATGTTATTGATTGTTTACTTCATAATCTTACAAATATTGAAACTTTAAAATCTATAACACAATGAATAAATGTTAAATAATTATTTCAATAATAAATTAGTTGACTTTTCAAAAATCAATCAAGACACTCATTTACGGACGGAGGGAGTACAAATACTACTGGATACATCTGAAAAAAAGGCGTTGATGAACCTAAAATAACTGAATACATAATTTAACAATTCGTATCTATATAAATTACCTCGTTCCTACGCGAACATTTGAAAATAGGTGAACCAGGCTTGGCCATAAAGTCACCCTCTTGACCTCCAATGACATATAATCGGTCATCAACCACAACACATGCCCTGTGTATCAAAGTGAAATTAACAAAGCAATATTAACTAGAATAGTGCATTATAAATTATAATAGATGTCGAGCAGAAGGTTTTGTCCAGGATTTCACTAAAGAACGGCCATTTCCTAACCAACAAAATCAAAACATACATCTTTATCACCTTATGTTCAATCTCTGTTCGAAGAAAAATTTATTTGTCAACCATGCACATTTGCTGAAAGAATATGTCAGGAAGGAAGGAATAGAGAGCTGACAATTCAATTCATGTTTTGTTTGATTCTGTTATTTTGTTCACACAGCCATGGGCAGGAAATATGTGTGGTTATCCAATTCCTTCCTCAAAAGTCTAGGAATTCTCCAGTCCTGGCCTTTTTCGGCCACTATTAGGCAATGCATTTTTTTCTTTTCTGCTCTTAACAATATTTGTTTAAAAAAATTCACAGGCAATATTAAGAGACAGCCTTCGGTCCCTTCAAGGCCCTGATGACCCATCTGGCACTCATCAGATTAGGTCAAGATTCTTCTTATCCTTATGCAAACACTTGAATGGAAGAAATACAAGACATCACAGGTAATAAGCTTTTCATTCTCAAATAATATTCCTGCCATCCAAATGGGGCTTGAATGAAACATGAGAACGAGAATCCAAGAATCGCACACAGATAACTGTGGGCGCTTAAGATAATAACAAAAAGGAAAAAGAAACTTGTCCTCAAGAAATCAAAGCAGAAAATCAAATCAATACAAATGCAAAAAAATAAAAATGGAAGATGGTGGGGATTACATGGAATGATGGTAAAATATTCATCAACTCTTAACTAGGATGGCCAGAACGCTAGTCAGGAAAAAGTGGATTTGAACAGTTACAACCTTTAGGAGTGACAACTAAAAGGAAATGACTGGAAGTTACTTCTAAACTGGTTTTATTGCGCTTCAAGAGCAGTGCCCAATTATTTAGTGAATGCACATCCACAGCCACATCCACACCCACAGGAAATTTGATAGATAGATAATTCAGCTTTAGTTGCTGATATATTTGGTTCCACAGGAAAAGCCAGTATTACCTGTGCGGGCCACCACGGGGAATGGGTATTTCACTACGCCACTCCATCTCTAAGGCTATTCCATCCTTCACCGCAAGACTCCAGTGATCTGTTCCCGGTGTATAACGGTCTTCTTTGCTTCCCCCCATCACATGGAGTCTCCCTCTCCAAAGTTGGGTTGCCGGTGCATATCTGAATTCACCACATTAGCACATTATACTCGAGTATAAACTAAAGGACAAAGCAATGAACCACAATTAATCTTAATAGCACAAACTCACTACCAACTAACACAAACTGAAACAAGTAAAGCACGAATCCTGAGTTACTGTTACAAGCTTATGCAGCAGATTTACGAACCTATTTCTTCAAAAAGTAACTGACAGTTGCAATACTAGTTGATTCTCACCTAACAATGTAAAAGCATATATAGACAAGAAGGAAAGCACAGAGGATACAATCCAATTTGAGATTAATAAAGGGAACTTAAAGGTTGAATCATTTCCGAACGAGAAAATATCAATGCCAACCTACCGTAGATAATATTAGTTTAAGAAGATTGTAAGATCAAAATCACAGTGAACCAAACTTCAAGTAGGAGCTCATACTCATCCAGAACTATGCACATACCTTGGCACTGGTAAAGGGGGCATGTCCCTCCACTGCTTAGTCTCAGTATCCAGCACAAATGTATGTGCTGTAGGTCCTCTACATTGCGGACCATACTGTCCCGTGACTACATAAATGTATCTTCCATCTGTAACCATTCCCAGATGTGAATGCGCCATTTCTTTTGGCATATCAAACCTTCCTCCCCATGTGTTGTCCGTGAAATTGTATATATCAACATGAGAATGCACCTATAGAAATATACGGTAAAAGAGAAATGAGCAGATGCCCCAAGAGAACGTCACAGCACAGACAATTACTTGGGTATTGCATTTGTGCAGATAAATTTACTCGGGCTAATGTTAAATCATGCTTCAGTAAGCAGGAGGCGACATGGCAGGTGCATATGTCAAAACTCAAAAGTGTTGTATCACATCAGGAACCAGTAAGAATAACGACTATATGATCTCAACTCAATGATACAATTAGCTGTTTGTTAGATTCAGCTACCCGAGATAGATGGAACAGTACCCAAAAAATAGGTATAAACACCCAATTATTGCTAGCAACTTTGTCAGGGCTCAACCTTGGATACGAGACTCATGCTAACATAACAGGCATGGTACCTCTACCTCCTGTTTAAAGTTATATCAGTGTGTATGAATGTCGCATTTATTTACTAGCTGCCTGATCAATCACACCTGTGGACCTGGAAGAGCATCTCCAAAGCAACATGTAGAAAATCGTAAATAGAAGCTACTTTAGTGTATTATTTAACACTGATTAGCAATGTTGTCATGTGAGAATACACAAGAAGAAGCATTGGCAATCACTTGAAATAAAGGCATCAGGATAACAAAAATTATAATTGAATTCAACATTCACAAGCATTGGTCCAGATTCTTACATAATCAATGGTTCCATATCCAGCAAAAACGAAGAGAAGATCTTTGATCTGTAAAGCTGCTCCATCAAGACGTGGAACCGGTGAAGTTGCCATCTTTTCCCAATGTAGTTCTGGAGCAGGCAAATCAGCAAAAGTTGCAGAGAGAACTCTGACGGGAAGAGTATCATTATTAACTGCCTGGCATAAAGAAGAATGTTACTCAAAATGAAGAAGAAAAAAAAAAATTGAAGGAAGAAAGAGAGGAGGAGGAGGAGGAGGAGGTACCTTGAAATTGGATTTGGAAATGGGAACGGGAATGGAGGAGGAGGAGGATCTATAAACAGAAAAAGAAGAGGAAGAGGAAGAAGCCCAGAGTAGATCGGCAATTAGAGCAGCACCCACAAGAGCTAAACATATCAACACAAACCCTCTCAGGGCTGATTTATTATTATGTTTACCCACTACTACCCCCACTCCCCTCCCCGCCATCTCTCTCTCTCTCTCTCTTCTTCTTCTTCTTCTTCTTCTTCTTCTTCTTCTCTTTTATCTGATACTCACAAATTAAATAATAGTATGTCCATATTCACCCCCCAACCAAATGTCTCCATCCTGGTCTAAAAAAAGGAGATTGGGAATAAGAAGGAATCGTCACCACCGCCCAAGATTACTCTTTCCACCACAGCGTCGGTGGGTGGGTTTATCGATCGTCCCTTCTTCTGTCGTCTGTCTTCTGTCCGATGATTATAAGCAGTAGCGGCTATTTGTTTGTTTGTTTGTTTGTTTTTTTTTTTTGTGACACTGGTAGCGCCGCGGCTAATTTTAATTCCATGTATTAGGAGAATCAACTCTGATAACCTTTTTTTTTTTTTTTTTTTTTTTAAATTCCATGTATTAGGAGAATCAACTCTTGATAAAAATTTTTTTTTTGGGGGGTTGATAAATGTGTTATTCAAATTGGTCACAGATAGTCAATTCAAATATTTAAACCAAACTAATTAAACTAATAATAATAATAATGAGAGTTAAAAGTTTAAATCTAAAGTAATGTCAATATATACTTATATAGTAGTCCAATGAAGAAGGAAATTATTATTAATAGAAAAATGGGGCATCTGATCTCCAACTAGAGATCATTTAATATAATATCCGCCGCCCCAGCAGCAGCAGCAACATGTACATCATCACTACTTGTCTCCAATCGATCTCTCCTCCTCCTCCTCCTCCTCCTCCATGCCTCTAACTAAACTCCTCAAATTCCGCTCAGACCAGGACTCGGTCGGGGGGCAGGGCACCAACCAGCTGTGTGTGAGTGTGACCCCCCACGTACGGCTGTCACGAAGGAAGGACTGCTCCCTCCCTCCCTCCCTCCACACAATCCATGATTCTATATTTCAAAATTGTCCACAACAGTTGGGGCTCCCGCTGAGTGAGAGTAATCCTCCCAGCCAAGGATGATAAAGAGTTCGCCTGCCCTTCCACCCACCCGCTCAAACCATTTTTTTTTTTGGGACAACTTCATAAATGGTCCCTCAAACTTTGCGATTTCTGCATATAGTCCCTCCACTTCGGACT
>JAOWAN010000005.1:242445-253206 GCA_028566635.1 Lobelia cardinalis | reverse complement strand
CCCACATGTCCATTAAGGTCGCCTCCAATAACTAGTTTCTCTCCCCTGGCTATACCTCTAGTAGTCTCGTCCATATCTTCCCAGAATTGTCTTCTAATCTCCTCGTTAAGCCCGATCTGAGGGGCATAAGCACTAATGACATTGAGTATCGTTTGAAATATCCCTCTCTCATGTTCACTGATTTAGTATAATCTCTGAAGGCCTATTTTCCACTAACACAAACAATGTTGATATATGCATTAACTAACACTAAAGAGGAGATGTAGATTGAGTTCCTCACATCCAATTACTTTGTAGCCTGCAGGTAACAAGTTCTTGAGTTTCCAAGGAGAACTGGTCAGATGCACACAGTAGAAACCGCCAGTCTCGCCTGAACATGCCCCACTCTACTTGAGCAACTATGCTATCACCAATACCCCACGACTTTCGTCTCTTAGTATAAGAAAATTGAAATAAACTCCAATCATAAAAATAGCAGTTCCACGAGCCATATTCCCTTTAAAATAACTAAACTCTTCCAGATCCCAAGCACCACCACACCACAAACAGCTTCATATCTGCTAACTCGCACTTATTATGACAAGAAGCAACTTCAACCCCATTTTGCACCAGAAAGTTGTAATAATCTCCTAATATGTAAAACTCTCATAGATTTGTTTCCTTAACTGTAGGAACATGGGCATTTCTCTGCCTCTGTTCAATCCCCTTCCTGATTCTCCTTTACTTCTTTGAGGTCTTGCATGTGATCCTACTTACACAGCCCAGAAAAATCAGAAAAATAGTGCTCACGAATTCACCCTCAAACACATTACATATGATCAAATCCATACATTTGCTAACACTTGCACAAAACTTATCGTCGTCTGTAGAATAGACGAGCTAATAAAAAAAATATGAAACAAGTTAGGCATCCAAGTACTGCTACCCAAAGACGACACGCTGCCTGCCCATATTATGCAAAACCAATGTTTTTGCAATATGGATTATTCAACCATGTTTCCATTAAGGAGTACATCATGGTTTCATCCTCAAAAGTTAGGATCCTACTTAAGAGATGCGAAGAACAACGAATGCAAAAGTCTATTACTTTAACATTTTCTTATTGCAGCCCAAGCACCCCCTCCGGCCCATGTGAATAGTACTCTTCGCCTTAGTCCAGGCCCCTTTCACAGCAAAGCTGAAATTATTACAGTTTGAACTGTCGTTTATCAAAGGAAGCAATGTTAATATGTAAGAGCCAATGACAACAATGCACTCTTAAACAGTTTGACATGTAATACATAGGGACTCCTCATATAGTAGGGAGGAAGTATAATATAGCTGAAGGGAATTCCAGAGAATGACAGGTTACAACATTTACACACAGATTATAAGGAAAATGCAAGCTTAATAATCCAGTAAACAGGTATTAGTCTTCAAATTCTCTATCCCAGTAACTTATTATCATCATATGGGCAGGTGTTTCTTACTCGCACATACCCTATTTGGTGAATTAAACTCAGATCACCAAATGTCACAAGATCACATTAACGCTAATGTCTTTGAGCCTCCTCGTATCATCAATGATAAATATTATAAGCAAATTAAAGAAACAATATATGATAAGTGCACCCTACTATTTTATAATACCATGCAATAGTATAATCATCTCCATATACAATGACAAAAATGAATCAGCAAGGAGTTTATGCCTACATTGACAAGTTTGACTGGTGATACAGAGGGATAGCAACTAGAGATCTGTCCATAACAAAGTCAAGTTCCATCCATAGGCAACACCACAATTAAGCTAATAATTTAAAGGGGAAGGATTAATTGGTGAATGCTAACAACTATCACCTTCGGAATGGAGAATATTCACATCAACCATGGTAGGGTGTACATCAAGGGCAAAGAATGTGTTTAGGGACAAATAAACATCTCCCTCTAGCAACATGCAATAATCGGTCAAGGATCTAATAAAATTTCATTAATAAAGACGGCATTGAACGAGTAATTTACCTGTTGATAAGAACAGAAAGGTCAGTGGCCGCCATGTTCTTTGGCGTGCTGCTGATGCTCGAGGTGACGACGCTCTTCGGGAAGGGCGACGAGATAAGAGAGGATCATGCCGCCGAAGCAGACGTGATAGAGAGGGTCGATGGAGCTGGTCTCGATGTACTTGGCATGGTAGCTGTCCAATCCTTTCTGGAGCGTATTCTTGACGTTTGCAGGCTTAAGCATTGGCGTCAGGTAAGCCGGCAAGTCCCTCACCCTCATCCCCTTGATCTCATTGTAGAAACTCCTAAACGCCATTGTCGGGTTGAATCAAGTCTGAAACCCTAACCCTCGTAGATCCTTTTTTTTTTTTTTTCTTTCTTCTAGGGGAAAAATGGTTTCTTCGGCCGATTCAATTGTACTGTACGCGACTCTCCTAAGCTTTTGGCTATTTCCCCTTTTGTTTTTGGTTAATTGTGATACCATCCCCGGAGATTGGCCAAATTGCACCGCTTTCTATACGTTTGAATTTTAGGCACTTCCTTCCAATAACTAGGCAGTTGTTAGATTTAACCTTTAAAATAGTGTATGATTGCCGAATATACTAACAGAGTGTACAAAATAATGTTTCATTCATCAAAAACAGTGTGTGAAAGTACAAAGATAATGTTCACTTATTTTAATTACAGATCATTTGGCTTGAGCGATTCAATTACCAATCAAAATATGCAATGATGCATTTTTTTTTAGTGGATATATGTAATATTATTGATCAAACATTAAATCTGATGTGAATTTTTTTTTTTAGTGACAATTACATATGGTGATGGATTAATGATAGGATTCCATTAAATTATGATGGTATAATGTGGTTGCGATTAACTCAACTTGTTTGGGCTCGAGCTGTGGGGCACAAACTCGATTTAAAAAATCACTTTTGATCCCGAATAAGATGAGTTGAAGTCTGAACGAGTTGCTCCTCATATATATACATATAGTACAAAATTATGTATTAAATACAACATTATCCTCGAGCTCTTATCGAACACCTGAGTTGAGCTCGATTTGAGTTAATTGAAAATGGGTTCTTATTGGACAAACTAGTCAAACCCAATCAACTCGAAAATAAGCAAAAATCCTCGACATCCTTGACCATGACTTCTATTATCAATGATTTGGGTTGCATCAGAGCCGATCTAATTACCTTTAACATGGTCTAAAGAAAAAGAATCGGGAAACACGAATAGTGGTTAAGGGGGGAGGGGATGGGCACCCATAAATAACGATCCAAACTAGAGGAAGGGTTTGAAAATTGGACAAAGTATAGGGGTGAAAAGGTGTGAATGTTGGATCACATATATTTTGGGTACCGCCACGCCGGTTCATTCCCTTCAAATCAATTTGATGGACGAATCGCAGATGACACGATGGTGATAACGACGATGGTCCAATCAATCTCCCAAACCCTAATCAGAGTTTCCTCTAGCCCATCAATAAGAGTGTTTGCCCCCAGTCCCAAATCATCATCTACTGCTACTACGCTGCTCAAATGTCGTAATCCTCGACCATATTACCGCCTCATTGCACGACGCCATCAATCATCAAGCCATGATAGCCCCTCTCAAGTAGCTATGCTGGACGTGGATCTCAATCACGCCGACGCCGAAGCCCTAGCGGTTCAGAAGATTCAGGACGCTATCCATCGCCTCATAGTGCTTCGTTTTGCACCTGATTGGCTCCCCTTCCTCCCAGGTTCCTCCTACTGGGTCCCCCCACCTCCTGCTTCTAGCAACAGCATCGCTCAGATCGTCCACAAGTTGGCTAATCCCCTCACCGACGAGGAAGCCATGTCCCTCGCCACCCTCCGCGGTTGGCCTTCTTCCGCCTTCTATCTTCATCATGGTACACTACTCAATCATATCTTATTATTATGCTCTCTCTCTCTCTCTCTCTCTCTCTGGCATCAAGACATGAACTTTAGGAACATTATAGTTTCTTTTTTAAAATTTGTTTTTGCTAACGTTGCCGATTGAATTCCTCAGTATTTTGTGGCTTGTCACGTTGTTAGCCTTTTATGCACAGCACTAGCAGAAGAGTCTGCAATTTTTTCTATTTGTAAGTTTTTTTTTTCTTCTTTTGATACATGGAGTCAATAAGCTTTTTATCTCAATCGTTATTGAAGTGTCCGGGGGTGTGGGTGCATTGCACCATCAGTGGTTACTCTCAACAGGATCACTCACTCCTCCCCACTTTAGAAAATCCTTTTTATAGAAAATTCTTTTGTATGAATGTTGCCAAAAGAACAGTTGTGCATGACATGCATGTCATCCAAATATTGAATGAGTATCTACTACCAGTTTCAGATTAAACACAGACACGGTGAAGAATTCGTCAACAAGCATCTCTAGTTGCTGATTCCCTCTGTGTGTATATGTAATAGGTCTAAATATAATGCTGATGGAGATTTTTGTAATGTGTACATGCACTTTTTGATTGCAACTTGCCATTATTCGGTAGGATATACAAAAGCTGGAAGGTGAGTGCACCAAGAACTGAATTCTTCTTTCGTGAAGGAATTTGTCTTTTAAGTTATTGATCATTGCATGTAAAGAGTTAGGGATAAATTTTAAGTAGTCGTTTAAACATAAGAAGGTTATAGATAGACTTTAATTTGCATATCCCGCGACTTTTAAACTTTTGTGTTAGCTTCTTCGTGTCAGTATTACTAGAAGCCTCATTTGTTCTCTAGATGGGTTATGGTTTACTCGTACTTGGGAGTTACAATTGAACATTTGCAGCCGTTTACATTTCAGATGATTGTGTGTTTACTAATTTTAAATTAAATAAAGTACTTTTTGTTTTTTATGCTAGTAGATGGATCAAGTTAACTCACTTGTTGGGGCTTCTTGTGTTTGATTGTAGATACATCTTCAAAGCTGGCCGAGTCTGAGGTGGAAATGTCATCCACAGAATTGTCTCAGGCCGAGGACGAGGAAGGGTGAAACAGAGTTCGAATAGAACTTTAGTCTTCAGCTGCAGCATTGGCAAGTATTTTTACATGCTCTTTTTGTTAGAAACAGTGTGTTAAAAACAGTCAAAATTATTTAGTACTGCTTTGTGCAATGCACCTGCAGTTGTTGGCTTATGTCGCGTTACTCACAAGGTAGATACAATACTTGGGACACATGGAGAGAAGGTAGTGTTTGAGGAAATGTTTTTTGTGAGGTTGAATCAAGAATGCATAGCATATCTATGGATGGAAACAGTATTCCTGGTCTCAATAAAAGAAGACACACACACATACACTCATTCATATATATTCCCTCCGTCCCAAAAAAATAGTTTCATTGTACCTTGCGCACATTTTAGGGAGAGAGCTATACATATTTGTATCATTCCCAACTTATATTAAAATTGTTGCTATTTTTAGAAATGAGACTATTATTTTGGGACGGACAAATAAGGAAAGGTGGAATAATTTTTTGGGATGTGTGCGTATGGCCTTGCCAAGTCGAGTACAGTTTTCCTTCTACACCGTTCTCTTCCATTCTTTCTTCTATGCGTTTTGTGTTTAGGCATAGATGGCTACTCCCGCCAGGAAACGTTTTCGTGTGCTGCTTTAAATTCTCAATGGTATGGTGCCTGTCGAGGATCTAAATTCGAGGTTAATACAGGTGTCATTAAAAGTTTGCATTTTCACTATTCGTGCCTTCTGTAAGGTTTTTTTTTTTTTTTTTTTTTGGGGGTGCAAAAGGAAGAAAACCTTTGTATGTGTTAATGGTTCAGAAAGATGGTGTTGGCTTAGTATTTTTCTGAATTATACTGGGTGCTTTAGGTGTTATGAATTTAACAGCTCTTGTTATCTTTTTAATTATATTCTGATGGATTTAATTTATGTAATTGAAGGCTGATTATACCAGAAATATGCACAAGGATTAAGGAAGTTTGGATGAAATGCAGGAAGTATCATGCTGGTGGAAGGGGCAGACAACTGTTGCAGCCATTATCAGAGCATGTAATAGTGAAAAGTTTAAGATTATATACATCTCTTGTTTTGATGATGTAGGATTCTGGTTGTATAGGGTTGCTTTGTATATTTGTACCATAACCTTTTCTTGATAGTATCTTAGACTCTTCCAATTTTTATAGGTAGCATATTTCATTCTGTGTTTGTTTATGTGTCTGTGTGATTGGCTGTGAGTGGCAGGATCTTGTGAAATTCATCATGTGAGGGGTAGCTTCTTCCAATATAATGAAGTTAATGATGCTCACCAAGAACCTGAACGTTGGATTGTGCATATTCCATGCAAATGTTTACAAACTGTCATGATGGAAGCTTGAATGTAATTATGGTGTATTAGACAAATTCAGTGGTGTATTGGTTGATTGAATATTTTTGTTCAGTCATTTATTGGTTGATGATTGGATATATTTCGGACGTAAGATGTCTCTTTTTCAATACTTATGGAGTATTAAATGAGATCTGAGGAATCATATCATTGTTTCATTTTCATATATAAAAAGCTTTTTTAGGTTTGTATATCACTAAAAGGAAAGCATGGATTAAATTAAAGCATGAACATGTCATGGTAATCCGAAATGAAAGCGCATGCTTTAATATCACCTTTTGAATGTTTTAAGCATGTAATATAAAATCCGAATACGCATTCATTTTGTTATTTATTCTGTCAATGCCATCTATTGATTTGGAAGAGAATATGCCTCTTAACAGAGGTCAGGATTTGTTATTTCAAGGTGAACATTGGCTTCCCTTTAATGTCATGGTCAAGATTACTCATCAAAGATTGTTATATTAAATACATAAACAATCTGCTTATAAGACACTGATGCTTTGACTCACCCAACTGCTTCGACTCAATAACCAATTTGACCCCTGGGTTACAGAATTCGACATGAGCAACCAACCAGTTAACAGTATGCATTAATGACTTGTAACTGTTTTCAAGTAAGCTAACGCTTCAACTTCAACTAACTGCATTCATAATCTGTAAGGCGCGGATTACGCTTCCAAATGTACTAAGCCTATTGACCACAAGATGTTTTTTAAAAAATCGACAAGAAATACAAAAACCTTTCAAGTGTGCAGAACACAAATAAGGATCTTCCACGAGCATATTTGAGACACTGGAAGTCAAGAGTTCCAAGTTGCAAATGTTCGACTTCTACCCCTGATAAGGGACATTTCAAGGACAACACATCTCTTGTACACATCTTCTGAACCTAAATTGTTTCTGGGAATGATTTTTTATGCCAGAAGATGATGCCAAGTCTCGTGGGATGAGCAACGTACAGCTCGTGACAGTGAGTATAGAAGGCAACACCAACAAAACTAAACCAATAGATTGACCCATGAGATAAATCCATGACAAATTGACAAAGAACCACATAACCTTCTTGGACGAAACTACAATAACCACATACAATACGAATTCTTTTCCAAAGCAGCAACCACGGAACCGTTCGCCATTGTTGCTATACCTGAAAGTTTTATGAATCTAGGTTCAGCAGAAACAACCCAAACAGATTAATAACGTGGCACCAGACTACCAGTAGCAGTAGTAATATTCAAAAAGAATTAAATTAAGAGGGCCTACTGCATGGCGCCTTTACAGCGAAGCTCAGAGCTAAGTTGACTACTGAACAGAGAATATACAGAAGAAGTCTTTGCAAACTAAGAACAATGACATCAGATATCCTCTGGACGACAATTGGAAGGAAGAAAGAAACTGTAGGATGTGAACTGAAAGCAAAGCTTTGCAAAAGAAATCTTAACAAGAACCAGAAAAATGATCACAAATAGATGCTTCTCGCTTTAAGCAAGGGAAAGAAAACCAAATAATAACACTCTGCTCAGCTGCTAGAAATTGTTTTGGACGTTTTGGTTGATAGGTAAGCTGTAAGCATCCGAGGCTAAGTTTCTAAAACGAAAGTTGGGGGGAGGGGGGGAAACAGGTTCTACTGGAAACACATTTTTAAATGACAAAATATACAGCGATCGAATCATTGCATCATCGCAAAAAAATATTTTAAAAATCATATGCACCTACCAGTATTTCCATCGAATACTTAATAGAGACCCAACATTCTAAGCTCTGTAACATGACTAGGGTCAAGTTCTGCAACATTATTATTAGCTTCTCGGTCTTCTACGATATACTCCTGGCAGTAATACAAATGAAGTCGATCAGTAGAAATGAAAAGGATAAAAAGCTTAATTGTCAAAATAAGACGATGGTTCTACCATTCAGGAAGTGGACCAAAAAAGGATGAGGAAAACAAAGAAAGCTGCAAATTAATGGCCAGCAGAACAAGCAGCTCAGGCTGCTCAGCAGGTTATGTAGCATCTAATCCGTTTTGCCTAAATGGATCTTAACTGTATGCAATGACAGCTCCAAGATTGTAAGCTGAAAGGAAAACTGAATACATGAGCACAATGTGCTGTGCATGTCCGTTTCAAACTATCTTTCCAAAGACAACTGTTGCACGAAGAGTTTACATTATTTCTTATTCCAAATTGAAATGCGTCAAACCATCAGGACTCAGCTGCACAGAGCTATATGAGAAATCTTCTAAGCATGATGCTAGTAGTATCCTCTCTAGAGGAGTTGGTATCTTAATCAAAGCTCTGCTTATGCATGATATTGGCTTCAGATCATCCCAATCACATTTGTTTTTTCCTGTACTGCCAAATGCCAATGCATAAGTTCTCCCCTGTGTTTGAGTTCGGTGCAGAGTTTTAAAAACGATGTTTGTAATCAGTAGTTGTAAACAAAAACCATTTTAACCCTTTTGCAAAGGATATGTTTTGCTTAATAATTTAGTACATATGAAACTATTAACATATAATAATACAAACATCTATCAAGCAATAAATTCAATAAAATATTAAATCGACAGATATAATGAAATTAGAAAGAAATACAGCAAAATAAATTTATATCAAAACTAAAATTTGGCTCATTCTAATAAATTTTCTAGTATGATCATTCAAAAATTATAAATATATAGAAAGAAACAAAAAATGGGGGGGAAATATGTAAAGGGGCTATAAGTCCACAAATTTTGAGCCTGGATGCATCATTGTAGAAAGAAAGAAAATTTCTAACCTTTGTCAATTCTTGTTTTGCAAGAATGTGGTAGTGGCGCTCGTTGATCCTCTGTCCACAAATTATTGCTATGAAAAAACCATAGAGAAGACCCACCAAAACTATGGCTAAAACTGCAAATTCGTAAAGTTACAAAATGGATTTCAGCTATGCATATTAACATGCTAAAACAGAATATAAGGTCATATATAACTGTGGTATTGCGAATATAATGAAACTGTTCCGAACAGAGATGTAGGGCGAGTTTGCTCTGATACCACAATAGCAAAAATGACATGCTATTCGAAGAACCTGTTGCCAAGAGAGAGAGTCAAGAATGCAAAGCTTCAAACTTTCTAGTCAAGCAAATCCTTCTGGCAAAACAAAGTGTCCTATTTTGACATATGCTTTCCAATAATAGTATTTCATTTTCATATACATGCTTTTGGATTTCTAAGGGGTGAACTGAAGGCTTTTATAGTCTAATGGATTGCAAAGACGACACGTACTTTTTACGCAATTTCTTTGGAACTATAGATGTACGCCCAGACTTCCATTCCTCTATCAGCTAACTGGGGTGGAAGTGCCAAAAACGAGAAACAAAATGAGTTAGCTCAGGGAAGTAACCTGTAGTGATAATATGCTAGCTAATGGATGAGTAGGGACTTTGATCCTCCGTCTAAGTCCAGTGAGAGATCCAGTGTCCATAAGGCATACTAGAAGCCAACCAAATGCTTAAGGCTACTCGGAAGATTTAGCACGGCATGGAAGAAACCAACACCACATCTTTTTTTTACGACATGTAAGAGCAACATTAACTCGTCTTAAGCTTAGGCTTTTCGAGAGAGGCCCAACAAGGTATGTCAAGCTAAAGCTCTCCCTCATGTGTGACACCGCTCAAACTTAGGAAAGAATTATTTCCCATATGCGCACTTTGATACAAGGCTACTACATACTCTTTTCTGATATTGAGGACAAACAAACGATACCATATTAAGATTCCAAATCATCTAAAAGCATAAGCTTTATGAGAGAGCTACAACCAAATAAGTAAAGCTAAATAGAAAGTAAGAAAAGTTGAAAATTTAGAGGAAATCTGTAGCTAAATCCAGGGACGGGACTTCTTTGCTGGGCATACTGAGATGGAGCATAGGATTCTTTAATAAGATGGAGAACGTATTCTAAGAGTGGGAAAAGGAGGAAGTTCCAAATCATGAACACATTGTACACAGTGAGTGCATGAGGAGATGGATAGGATAATATGAAATGAGAGCTTCAGCGGAGTAAAATCTTCTCAGTCAACACTATAGTTGCTATACCTAGCAAGACGTTTCAGTAGAAGGGATGAGATGAGCATACAGTGGCCCCTGCCAAGGCAGCTTTTTTTTGTGTGTGTGTGGAATGCAACCTAGGAAGCTATATTAGAAGAGACTTAAGCTTAATCAGTCTAGATTAGGATCGATTAAAATGAAAATCCGGGGTTAATGGAAGTACGAGTTGGTCAGCCAAACCAGTTTTAACTTCCCACTTATACTGCAAACTGAGGGAAAGCTTTGTGACTCTGGAAATGAGCCCCTGGCTTGTTGTCGATGTATAAGATGCATAGTTTTAAAAGGCGCGCCTAGGCGCAAGGCTCAGGCGGGCGCATGTTTTGGGCCTTGGTAGGGCTAGGCGAGGC
>JAOWAN010000005.1:228365-242345 GCA_028566635.1 Lobelia cardinalis | reverse complement strand
TGAATATTAATTTTTAGTAATTTTTTAGCATTTTTTGTGCGCCTTGTCGCTCGGGCGCGCGCCCGCCTTGCGCCTAGGCTCCGGGCACAAGTTTTGCGCCTTGGTGCGCCTTGAGCTTTTTAAAACTATGATAAGATGCCACAAACATCTTACTTTCTTCAACAACGTCTAACCAAAATATAAATTTTCAAGAACTTGAAAAACGAATACCAAATAACTACCACTTATAGGGTTCTTCTCATTAAAGTTTAATGTGTTAATGGCCATTATTCTCCCACGTTAATTTCTTTCTCACCGTAGCTGAGAGTAAATCCAGACATCAAACCAAATATTCATTTGTAAAAACAAGTTGCATTTTGACAGAAATATGCAGCTGCAAGGTAATCAAGTGAAATATATAAGGAAGGAGGCAAAGCATAAGAATCCAAGTACAGTAGAAGAGAATTGCTCGACAGCTTGACCAATTTCGACAGGCATGCTTCCCGCAAAAATAGCTTGAAATTGAGGATGATATAACAAAGAACTTGTGGCTCCCAAATTGGACATGAATTTGACACCTTAACATTAAAAGTTGGACGGACTTCAATAGAGCTTACCAGCCATTGTGTAAAAGCCATACGGATGTTCTTCATACCCAAACATTTCCCTTAGTTCTTCTCCATAAAATTTGTAGACCAACACACCCAGAACTGCTACAACCTGTAGGAAGTGTACATAAACAAAACAATTTTAAAGGCAGCATCATTGAACTCCAGTACATCTGTATCTTATAATCAATGGACAAATGATCATTAAGATGACCGAATTCATGCATGGACTGATGGACGTGCAAGAGCCAAATAAGAGTTCAATCAATAAGCACAAATGAAAAAAGAATCATATTTTGCCAAACAAAGTATAGCTTTGACACACAAAAAATTGACATTTATGCAAAACTAACTCAAATTAACTTAGTCACAGTAAATAGCCAAACTAGCTCGGCAGAAAATAAGCAATTAATTATACTATAGTTTCAATACACAAAAAACAGCGCCTTCAATACTTTTTAGACTCTAAGATGGTACCGAAGAATAGTGCATGAGCATATATTCAAAGAGTTTACAAGTGAGAATTGAATCTTAATTGCTCCATTATTAGGAATAGCTCCGACATTAACTGACTTTTCTGTTTATACCATTGAATGTTTAGAAAAACTACCCCCCCCCCCCACCCACCCACATCTGAACCTTTAGAAATTAGCCATTAAGCATAAGTGCAATTATGTAAATTCATGACCAGAACTTTTTCTTAGTTGGGCTTTTGCTTGCTGTCCAATTATAAGTTTTCAAATGATTTTGAAGCTTTTTTCTTAGCACTTTGTGACAATAGGCTTACTCTTTGGAGAAGAACCATGCTCAGAACCCCTATTTCACGTCCTAAAGATGTTACCTTTCTTTCCGAAGCCTTTGGAACTTATACCCCAGGCTCTTGTCAAACTGAAATGGCAACAATACACTTGGAGTCCTGACCTTTGCAGAAACATTCACTTGTCCCTTTTCTCGTTGGAGCATACTAAACAATGAAATGTGCTTCGCCAAGGTTAAGAGGAGATGATCCAAGGAACGTAGGCTCACAGAGCCACCTTGCCTCAAGATCATTGTGATCACCTCTCTT
The DNA here is from genome assembly GCA_028566635.1 of Lobelia cardinalis. NCBI lineage: Eukaryota > Viridiplantae > Streptophyta > Magnoliopsida > Asterales > Campanulaceae > Lobelia > Lobelia cardinalis. Next base: position 240,692 of record JAOWAN010000005.1, on the reverse strand, counting down.
CCTTGCTCCATGTGGCAATATTTCAGTCCATGCAGCCAACCCTGAGGATGAAAATCACCCATTAACTGTGAGGTGTCTTAGATTTGGGATAGGATTGTTAATTCCTATATGGAAGGTCACTATTCTTATTGTTGGAATGCCTAATAACCTTGGATTTCTAATACAATAAGGTTTTCGGTTTAGCACTTATTTTCCTATTGGGTTTTGAGTTTTGTATCCTTGCTCTATCAAATGATGTCTTTGGTAATAGAATAAGACACAAGTTTGAGAGTCTATTCTTTGTGTGGGTGCATAATTGCACAAGTTTGAGAATCTAAATTGGGTGTGTGTAGAAGACACGACAAAAGTTAGGGAATCTAAACTTGGTGTTTGTGGAACACAAGTTTGAGAATCTAAACTTGGAGTGTTGAGAGAAGACGACACTAGTTAGGAAATTTAAACTTTGGTGTTTAATAGGACAAATAGTGTGTGGCTATTTTGTGATGTGAGAGTGGTAGTCATTGGTAGGCATTATTTTAGATAGGGTGAGTACGTGAAAACTCTCTTGTAAATTTCTCAGAGTTTATAGTGGTTTGTTGCTTGCCTTGGAGTAGATTAAACCACATTAACTCCTGTGTTCCTTTTATTGCTTGTTGATCCGTTTACTCCTTAATATTTTTGTTGGTATTTCTTAAATTGCTAGATTTTTTTTTTTGACCCATCACTTCCTCAATTGAAGATAGAAACTCGGAATATTCCCTCCAAAAATATCCCCGTTTTTATAACATTAATACCAGAATCTCTCTCTTTCTAATCTCCCTGCCCCTACCCCCCAGCATACTACAGCTACAATGAAGTGCAGCTTGGGCGGGTGGGTCCCTCGAACACTGATTTTCTTCGCAAAAGGTTATATCGTAACTGCCTCAAATGGATCCTGAGAGTTTTCAGCAAACTCAAATCAACTCATCTCAGACTTACTCTCAATTACTTGGGTCGGCTACATGAATCTTTTTTCACTATTCAAGACGGTCAAATGCTGCAAGGTCATCATAAGCCACAATCCTTCATATCCATTTGTATTATAGAGGACCATGTTAGTTCTCGTCTCCCCCTAACCCTACCTTGATTGAGATTGATATCCTACTTTGTAATGTCTGAATCATCCTTAGTGATCTTCCCATTTTCTCTACTATAGAAGCAACTTTCACTATCTTCCCCATTTGTTCATTACGAAATTCATCTTTTCTAGTTTTACACTAAATCATTTTAGCATTCTCATTTAAGCAATGCTCCTCTTGATGGTATATACAATAGCGTGGGTCTAATATTTGTTCGTACGAATTCACTATTCCATTTCACCCAACCTGATTCAATTCTACGATTGATATCATCTCCTATCTCTCCATCATGGTCAATGTATAGTTTTTCGATTCTAGGTACCCCTTCAACTAATTTCATCTAAGGCCTTAAAAATTCGTCTTTAGTATGTTGGTCTAATCCCACTTGTGGCGCATAAGCACAAATTACATTAATAATTTATCCCCCTAAAACCAATTTTCTAAGTGGAGATTAAAAAATACTCTCCGTCCCAAAAAAGATCTTCTCACTTGACTTTTTTTGTCAGCCTGATTCAACTTTGACCGGATTTTTACAACAATCTACTCAATATTATGAGCTTGTAAAATAGTTATTGATTGTTTATTTACTAATGTTTCAATAACTATTTTTATAATTTCATAATATTAATTTATTTTTTTGTAAATATTCGGTCAAAGTTGCATCTAATTGACTTAAAAAGTCAAAGTGGGAAGATTTTTTTGGGACGGAAGGAGTATTAGTAAATGGGAAAAGAAGAATGCACCAAGAAATACCCAAACAAACGTAACTCCCTATATTTGCACATTTGGTGATTATGGGAAGACCAAAAACAAAAGTGAAAGCATTACAATCTGACATGTTATTTCAAGAACTCTGAACTGTAAATCAAAATTGAATGAGGATTCACAAACTATACATAGCAATTTGCCTATATATAAATAATTACGGCAAAAGCTGGCATATAGTACCTTCGATTAATAACACCAACAATTTGAAGGTAAATTAGCAACAACAAAATATAAACTCTAATAATCAGGTTGGACTGGTATTCCATCTCCGTTTCATGGAAAACTGGAAACGATCAACTCCATCAAAACCAAAGAGACGAAAATGTGTAGAAAATCAAATCAACAACGGACCAAACACAAGCATATGAGAAATAAGTAGCTCTTGTACCAGCTGAACAATGACGAAGATGAATGCATGATCTCTTGCAACAAGCAACTGAAATTTCAATCTCAACCACCAGCGGTCAGGTGGGACATTAGCACGTAATATAAACACTGCCCTACATTCTGTGCAGTGAGAGAAAGCAAAGCCTTCCTGCAAAAATCAATGGCATATCTACGTCAATATGCTTAAAAAAGAGATAAAAGTGATTGTTTAAATGCTGATAGCAGAGGCTAATTTATATTAGATGGATTTAACGTATACTTGGTAAATTATGTTCCAGACGTCCATCTGTCAGCTATAAAGCACCAGATGACATAAAATCATAGAGAAGTAAAATAGACTTACCCTAGTTGACCTCCAGTTATCAAGACATGACCTGTGAACATATTTCTGTGTGCCTTTGCAATGGCATGGTGCAATCAAATCTTCACCTGCGAATCAATAAAAATGGAGGAAGCTCAATTCATCTAAATCCAATGGCTACCAGATCTCCTTATACACTTCCCTTATGGTCACTCTATATATCCTTTCCATTGTTCTACCAGTGACTGCAACTAATGCACTTAAAAATTGATAAAATTGCTTGATAGATGTTAGGACCTTCAGTATCAAGGCATATACGGCATTGTGGTTGGTCGGCAGTTACCAGAACACAATTTTCATCAGCATCGGAACTTTGCGAATCATCACTAGTTAGAGAACACTCCCCATCCACTGATCTAATTTCAATTGTAGACGAAGATCCATCGGGTATTTGTGCTGTATTAGACTGAATTAAGATGGGTTCAGTTTCTGAAACGTCAACTGTCTGGTTACCATTTGATACTAATTGCATCTCGAGATATATTGAATCAGGGTCCAACTGCAAAAGCCATGGCCAAAGCTATTACTCCTACGGACCATTTCAACAGAAACAATAAATCCTGCAAGATGAGGAATTTACAACATCAGGAGAAAAGGACTCATTTTTGTCATCTGGACACACTTCAGGGCAACACCAGAGTCTACCCATTTGACGTGCTATTTTAAAAACACATATTAAAAAGGTTAAATGAGGTGGAAGCACACAGGCCACAACAATACTTTCTGATCTCCATCCCATATAATTACACAATATGCCGCCTAAAGTATCATCTCAAATACTTTGGATTATATTCCGCTATGCTTTCAAAAAATAACCTAAAAACCAGAGTAAATTCAAATTCCAAAGAACTCAAAATTAACATATAATTATCTTCTAGAATTACCAAATCTTTGACCATTAATTTCTGAGAGGGACAACCCACTCAAAAGGGATTCAGCATAACGAGTAATACAACATAATATACTTTTCCTATGTGTCAGCAGCTGAGATTTATCATGCAAGAAGTCTCCCACTCGTGGACTCTATGCATCTTTACAACACTCCTCGTTGGACTATCTAAAAGATTACCTTCCAAGCAATGTGTTTATCCTTCTCGAAATAAGAATCGGATTTTGAAGCAAGAAGCATAATCACATTACTTCTTAAGATCCATAATGCAGCATTACCAAAATGAGCCAGAATGATTGAATCAAAAAAGTCCTCCACCTGTCTCATTTATACTATACTCTAGACTTAAGCTCACATATTAAAATCTTCATAAATGCAACTCAATCAGCCTTGGTCAGTTGGTACAGATCATTTGTGATCAGCTGCATGAATCATTTTCCACCGTTTAAAATGCTTCAAGGCTAGGCATCACATATGCCGTATTCCTCCCTCTCTTTCTTTGTTATGGTTGTCCATGTTAGCTCTGATCTTCCGCTACCTCTAGCTTAGTTGAGATTAATACTATCGGATACTAGCAATTCACTGTACCCTAATTAGTTACTCCATGTACAAGTGGTTTATCTTGTAAATGCTTAATTTGGTTGGGCCGTGATGAGGATTTAGTTGATTAAAGTCCATTAGATTTGTAAGAGACCAAATACTTAGGCGGTGATAATTTTTCACCTAGTTGCTGGAAAAGGAAAAAAGGTGTGAATTACATTTTGAGCATAGGTGTCTGCATATATAACACCTAGCCATAGGAATATTACTGATATTGATAGCCAAAACATGGCACAAGTAGTCGGAGATGGAAAGATGAGGATGATGGGAGGGGGGGACCAAGTGCATTTGCTGAAAATGTAGTAAAAGCATATTAGGAATATTAACTAGGACCCACCACAGATTCAGCTGATGGTGAAAAACAGACAAAGGAATTTGCTTTATGTGTGAAATCCATTCATGGGAGATGGGAGGGCATTTCTTTCAGACAAGGGCAGTGCATGAAATGAACATGAATAACAAACAAACGATCATCCCCCTCAGCATAACATAGTCCCTGTTATAGCAACTAACTGGAAATGGACAAATAGAGTAAAACTAAAAATCAATAAAAGCGCCAAGAAAGAGAAAAATTACACTTTCATTTGGAGAGAGAGGGCATCATAAATAGTCCTGGAACTGTTTGAATCTGAGAACGTGGGTTGAAGTGATGGATGAGCTCACCTGAAAGGAATCACAATCCTCCTCACGACCATTTGAGGAACATAATTCAAGACAGGGGATGGAATTTCAATCTTGTAATGAATTTTGGGTTAGTGAAGATGGTGATGAGGAAATTGACGATGGTCTGCAAGATTTCGGTGGAGATGGGGAGGGAGGGAGAGATCATCCCCAGAAAGACCTGGACCTGGACTTGGAACCTACCGACCGGGAAACATAAAATAAAAAAGTACAGTAAAAACACAAATTGGAAATTGGAATATTACTGTTGACGTTTACGGCTAATTTTTTTATTATTTATAGACGGCCGATCGGTCGGTCGGTCCCTTTCCCGGTCAAAATGCCACTTTACTTTTCGCAAATTTGTTTTCCTTTGTACTGTAATTGTAAATCTACGTTATTAGTGTTACTAGTGTTGCGAATGATTTTCTGATGAACCACATGAGAGAATAATCTAAGATAAAGACGTAGAAATAAATTTAACGGAGATAGTAGGAGCCATATTCAGTATTTTCATTCATCTAAACGTGAATCCCTATTAATAAATAAATAGCTAGTGAGCTTTAGGGTTATAAGTTACACAACGAATTCATATGGTGTCTAATAGAAATAGTCATTCAACTTAAAATATTTACAACACTCTTCCTTGGATATTTCTAGTTGACCAATCATTGTGCACTACGTGTTGCCTCGTTAAAACCTTTCGCGTAAAAATCTAGTGGAAAAAATAATTACAATAAAGAAAAAGAGTACAACGCACAATCTTTTTAATCAACATCACATTGTCTCGTTAAAATCTTCCCAGGTAACGAAAATCAATGGAAAATATGAACCATAGTCGAAGGAAAAAGAGTACAACATATAGGCCATGAGCTCGAATAGCTCATGAGTATCTTCAGGAAACATAACATACAACGGGACGTTCCCCTTTACAGTCGCATGGGCCATGAGTATCTGTCGACACTCAACGGGTATTTACGAAATACGAGACATCGATAGGATGTTCCCCCTCAAGTAGAAAAGAGAACAGCTTAAAAGCTTCAATCGACTCGATAATGAACTTGAGTTCATATCTTAGTAATGCTGATTAGAGAAAGCAGAGTAACGTGTCTATCATCATCACCTTATATCAATCGTGCTTTGTTTGCTCAAAACAAGCTACCCGTATCCTCGAACACCGTGTAGTATCATCTATGGTAAATAGCTCACAGGAACATAAGTCATATATAACTCGACCGTTGGCCGTATCGATTCACAAATTAAATTGTAAAGATCTTTGCTCTCAACATGACATAGTAAGGAGATCGTGATCTATTTCATAGACCTACGAGATACAAGAGGATTCCGATGGTGAAACCATAACCATTAATGAATCAAACTCTATGTGGGTTCGACAAGTAGCTAGCCACTGTCGTCACACACGTCAAACTATTGTATCCTTCATGGCATGTTGGCATAAATTCCTCAAAAAGGAGCAGAAATTCAAAATCATTTCAATGATGGCATGTTGACGCAAAACTATATCCCGATAGCAATTTCATGTCTCTAACTGGTTCAGGTTTAAAGTGCAGTGAGTCAAGTACAATAATGATGCGCGTACTGTACAAAAGTAAGGGACTTCATGCATTCGCACTTCTTGCCTGCGTTTACGCGGCAGTATGAGTCTATTATGAAGACCTGGTGACCAATGAGATCTCTTGATAGTTTTACTCTATCCTTGATAGGCATCTTTAATATTTCACAGTTTGTTCAACCCATAGGGAATAATTAAACTCACAGTATACCATCAAACTATCTACAATAGGAGATAGATTTCTCAATATCCTCAAGTTTCAGTTTCACATGTGGTTTCCTTATGATCATTATCGTGATCTAAATCAGCGACCTCTTTTGAGAACTGCAAGAGGGATCTTGAAACTTGAAACATGGCATTAACACGCAAGGGCATATCAGTGTTAATTAATCCCTTTCTAAGCAAGTATGTACAATAATCTTTTGGATTGCTTTAACGGTATAAACACGTTGGCACTAACAAGTGCATGTTCCGTAGTCAAGAACTACTCGCTTTCATCCTCATAGAATTTGTATGTATCTAGATCCAAATAGATACACATTTGACTACTCAAGTAGGCTGCATAATCAGTTCTTTGGGAAACTACCAAACTGATAAGGTGGCTGAACCTTAAGAAGTTCATTGTGAGAGCAAACTTCTTATCACAATCAATCACAGGGTATTTGAGAAGAGTATTGCGCCAGAGACTCGTGGTCTCTTTCTTCTCATTGTGTTTCCTTGCAAAGACCCTTAAGTGTGGGAAGACTATCACCGAACACTTATCGCTAAGGAATACAAAATTCATCCTGTATTGATATTTTCTCTTTTGTCAGTCACCTCGACATTGGCATTCCTCAACGGAGTTAACACTACGTTGGTACTCATCAATAGAGTGCGGTTCGATTCATCGCTGTAGTTTTAATTTTCGGTAGCTACCATAAATCACAAATGTTTCTTCGTTGATAATCTCAATTTCAATGCCACATCTCATCTTTGCATCCATAGTGTATGAATATAGACATTCAAGGCGTCCCCCAAATGTCATCTTTCAAGACAACTCCATAACTCGGATTCGAGATTAATATTGTGAGATGGATCGAAAGAGACAGCGATGCTAGTTATGCTAGAAGGATTTGGGTGTGCCATATCATCCACTTCTGGGGATGTGAATCATTCGAACCGACTTTTCTCCCCCTCAACCGGGTAGAGAGAAAATGACTAGTTAACTGCCAGTGTACCATATCATCGCGTACCCTTATAGGGACATCAACACAAACTTCTGGTTGTGCGATGTGTTCTTCAGGAACTACCGTGATTCCTTGCAGACGTATATGCAGCAATTATCCAAGATCATGTCACTCTAGTTCATCTAAAGGATGAGTCTAGCATATATATCAGAGCAAGCACGCCTCATTGTAACATGGCAGCAACAGGGATCATGATGAGACGAGATGGTACCACATCAATTCACGCCATTCAATAAGAACGTAGGTGTAGACGTTCAATCCTCTCCCTAACGGTGGGAAGAGTTGTCTCATTAGAGTGACATTGTGCAAAAAATATGCAGTCGAGATTGTCTGTCAAGGTGGATGATGAGTGATCTCGATAAAATAACCATCCAATGTTGAGGCCACAACTCGGTACGTTGGGCAGTGCAATCGGCATACAAACTGCTAACCTCAAATACTTGGAAAGATCCAAGCCATGGTGCATAAGGTTAGGTAGCAGTTGGCCTCAACGGGACCAATAATGGGTGCATGTAATGTTTGCTCTGTCCGATTCAAAATGAGGACTTGGTGCCTTTTTAGCAATGGGGCCTAGGGACCGATATGATGATTGGTTTAGGTAGGACGGCTTTCGTCGATGAAAGAGAATGATAATGAGTCTGTGGAGCGCTAGTTGGCTCGCTTGCAGGATTATCCCTAGGAGGTTTTTCTCCACTAGCAAGTTTTTTCGGTTAGTTTTCAACTAATTCCATCAAGGGTGGATTGTAGTTTTAGCACCAAAGTTGTATCCGTGATTACCTCTTCCATGTAGTCGGATAGAGGAATAAATAGTCAAATAAGAAATTGAAAGATTTAGAGGGAATTCTTTCTAAGCCGACAAAGGCGCTCTTGCTTGCTTTGCTACGACACCTGACTTTATCCAGCACATATTAGCTTAGCTGTGCTTAAAAGGTCGATTTTTCTTCCTCGGGTTCTCCACTCTCTCGAGAAATATAGGCATTACCAAAGACTATGCAATTTAATACAACTCATTTCTGTATGATAGGAACATCTCAAGTGTTCAACTATAATATTCAAGGACATGCAACAAGTTGTAGACACCCCATTTTTTACCCTAGTAAATAAAACATTTTACTAGAGAGTTTTAATGGCACAAGTAACATTAATAATTATGTTACTTACATAAGCAAGTGTACATGCTCAAATGTTGCACTAATATATTACTAATGTGGTGTAATAATTTATTTTTGTAGGATGAATGGGAGAAAAGACAAAAGAAGAAGACTTTCTCTTACAAGTTCATCATCAACTCAAAGGAGACAAGCCCATGCCAAGAATGGAAAAAGGAGTAATCAACCTTGCTAAGCAATGTACACTTAAAGAAAGTCAAGAAGAAGGAGTAATCAACCTTGCTAATCAACCTTAGCACATTGGACAATAGGTTGTAACTCAATTTTGGCCAAGAAAAATGCCAAATATCCAGAACAGCCTACGTGGGCCGGTCCGGCCAAAAAAAACTATTTTCTGGATTTTTGCCTTTTTCTAAAAGGGGCAAAAGGGTAAAATCACAATTACTCCCACGGATATTTTGGACATTTTGGGGGCCTGAACATGGCTGGATACTTCTCCTCCCCATATAAATACCACCCCATTTATTCCTTTGAGGAGGTTCCAATTCCCTTGAAAGATTTCCCATCCCTTAAACACTTCTCTCACACACACTCTCTTGATCATCCTTAAACACTAAAAATCCACTTTCTCTCTTCAATCATCCCACTCTCTCTCCTCATTAAACATTATCATCAAGAACACAAGCCTTTATCAACCACCCAAACACAAATCACCAAGGATAATAAAAGAGCTAGAAAGCATTAAAGATAGTTCATCCACTTGAACTTCTTTGATTCTTTCTTCCATCTTTGAATCCATCCACCTAAACTAAGGAATAATCAATCTTGTTCAAACCCATTGGGAGTAGGTGAGTTCATCTTCATCTTCTAAGATTTGTACAGGTTTCCTTCTTCTTATTTCACGTAAATAACTTACATGATAAACCAAGTGGGTATTATGTGTTCATCTTTTATATTATGATAATGAATGCCATACTTTTTCTTAAATACTTGATCTTTATATATATATATATGTATATATATGCATACTATATATGCTAACACATAATAGTGCAAGTCCTCCTTAGTGTGGATTACAAATCCTACTTTGTGAGTTGATCATGTATTTACATTCTTTTACTTGCTTAATATATATGATTTTTATATTACATTAAAATATATATATAAGTTCATATTTTATTAAAAATTTGATTTATTTAATTTTTAAAGGGTAAAACATATTTTTTATTATTTATTAATTATTACAAACATATTCTTTGAACTTGTTTGATAGGGAGTATGAGATTAGGGTGTATAAGTAGTATTATTAATGTGGTTATTATTAATAAGATTATTAATAATAATTAGTACTAATTAATAATAATTTTATGTTTGGTAGCACAATTATTAATACATTATTAACACAACTTATTTCTAAAATTTAATTTTCATATTTTGTTTATACGGGGTATAAATAATACCACCCCCACCAAGGTATTATTAATAAAGGTAAATGGGGGTATAAGAGGCTTATCCGGATTTACTAGTATTATTAATAATCTAGCTAAAAGACTATCAAACACCAATAAAAAATCACTAATAATACTATGCTTTCTTAATGAACCCTATCAAATGTGTTTTACGTTTTGAAAGTTTCAAAATACACCCTCCTGCTTTAATATTATAATTTTAACGTGATGACCATTTTACCCATCAATAATTTTAACTTAACGGGCAATTAACATTAAAATATAACGGAATGGCCTTTCAACAGAAAAATGAAAGTTTGATGACATCGATTAATAAAAAAATACTTCGGTGACTAAATGTGAAAAACCGGTATAGTTGAATGATTTTTCTTGCACTTTTGCCTTCTAATTATTACTATATATTAGGAACATTTTCATTTTTTAAAAAGCTTGCATGTCAACTCCATAATTTTTTTCATTCTGCATTTTCTGTCTTATTACAATATCTACCTATTTTGGTAGTTATTCCCATTCCTTGATATTTATTTTAGAATGATTTTACGATCATTAAGAAAACATTACCAAAAATATTAACTTTCATGTCCACCTTAATATATAGGATTAAATAATTATTTGGTACTTAAATTATCTCTTAAGTTTACGTTTGGTCCTACATATTTTTTACTTTATGTTTAGTCCTTAAATTTTGAATAAACTTTAGGAATAGTCATTTTTTCAAAAAGTATAATAAAATTTTAATAATACCCTCATTATTTCATTAGATTAACATCATACTTAACTTTTGAAGTGTCCAAATATTAAAAAAATTATTTAATCCTTAAAAAATAAAAAATGAAAACTATAAATAATATATGAAGATATATAATAAAAAGTTAAAAATATATAACTAAACATAATATTAAAAAATACTTATATAATAAAATAATAATAATAATAGAATGAAAATATTGAGGTTTTAATCTATTATTATTAAAGTAAAATTTATTTTTCTAATATATAGAACTACATAGAATAAAGTAAGAAAATAATTTTTAAAAACTAGAATATATCGCTAATTTTGTTATTTATTATTTTATTTTTTTTTCTTTTTACTTATCTAAAGTTCGAAAAATAAATTAAATTTATAAGTTTTTAAAGTTAGCGCAAAGTTCCCTCAAAAGTTAAGATGTTAGTATAGCTGAATATTGAGGGTATAATGGAGATTTTATTAAATTTGACCAAAATTTTTGAAAAAAATACTTCATAAAGTTTAATCGAAATTTAAGGATTCAACACGTAATTAAGTGATAATTTAAGGATTAAATAATTATTTAATCGTAATATATAACTTTCTCATTGATTCTAACACTATTTGAGTAAAAGGGTGAGCATTGGATATAAATTTTCTCATTCTTATTTTTCACCTCTTTATCTATTTTGAGTTCACTAGTTTAAAGTTTTTTATATTTCTTGTACTTTTTTTTAGTTTTTTTACGTTTATCATTGCATAAATTTAAATAATTTAGGGTGCGTTTTAGGGGTGGGCAAAAAGATCAAAAAATCAAAAATCGAATCGATCCAATTTGCAAAAAATCGAAAAAACTCCGTCGATCAAAAAGTCAACAAACCGAATCGGACCGATTTGATTCGAGGTTCCCGATTCTTCCATTTAAAAAATCCCAATTAACCGAACCGAGTACATATATATTTTATTTATATTAATAAATACAAAATATAAAAGAGAAAATGAATTACTTACCATGCAAACCCCCACCCTCCCCCTCTCCATCTCCAACCCACTGCTACTCTCCAGCAGTGCACCTTCCTCCATCTTCACTTCGTCCGATCTCCATGTAAACTGCAACAACGGAACCGTCAAAGTAAGATCCCCTTTACTTTGTCTCTTTTCTTCTCCCCTATCTCCCCTATCTCATCTCTCTAACTCTCTTTATCCCTCTTTGGCTCTCACTCTTGACCTTTGCTAGAAAAATGCTGAAATCTCTGTTGCTGATTTCATTTCACCATGTTAACAGTAGAATTTGGAATTTGGGTGTAATTCGAGTCGGGTGATGGTGTTTCTTTCAATTTTTGGTTTTTGTCTTGCGAGTAAATGTTGAAATATTTGTTTGTGAACGGCAAAATACCCCATTTGGTCCCTGACGTTTGACCCAGAAGCCCAATATACCACTATCCTTCAAACTTACCCCAT
>JAOWAN010000005.1:218256-228265 GCA_028566635.1 Lobelia cardinalis | reverse complement strand
TATTCCGGAATTTCCAGAACCGGGGGACTTGTTTAGAAACTCCACGGAAACTTTGGGGCTTAAAATGAAATTAACCCAAAAAATTTAGAAGTGGTATTTAGTATCACACTCAACCTTTTTTTTGACCCAAATCTGAAAATAATCCAAATCGAATCAAAACTGAACAGTTTGGTTATGAACAGATTCCAACAACTATCCAATGAAAACCGAACCGAATCGAATCATTCAATATGAACGGTTTGATTGTCGATTTTAGCTGCAAGTGTACGGAAACGGTGCCCACCCTAGTAGGATACAAGACTCTTGCCCCATCCCATCCGGGGACCGAATCGGGTAATTCGTTATTGGGGCTGTTTTTGTTTCACCGGAGCCGGATGCTAGAATCTGTAGCGAATTGAGATAACAGAGTGGATAACGGGAATGGAAGGCGGGGCCGGGGCGCAAGAGCAGCAGCCGGTGGCGGAGAGGCTGAACCCGGCGCTTCAGCAACAACTAAATTTAGAGTCAGTGAAGACGAGAGCCGTCAATCTATACAAAGCCATTTCACGCATCCTCGAGGACTTTGACCTTATTGCTCGCACCAATTCCGTTCCCAAGTGGTTAGCCTCTTCCCTCATCATCATTTATTATTACTGGGCCTTTTTAATTATTGTAAAAATGAATGTACTCACGCTGGCATTTTTGTCCCAGGCAGGATGTACTGGGCCAATTTTCCATGGTCAACCTCGAACTGTTTAACATCGTAGAAGACATTAAGAAGGTTTCCAAAGCTTTCGTTGTTCTTCCCAAGAACATTAATGCCGAAAATGCTGCAAGTACGCACTTTCCTTCTTTCGCTCGCATGTTAATACTCTTCTTATTACTACGGAGTAGGATGATATTTGGATCACAGTACAATAAGCTCTTGTCTATAAGTTGGACAATCCACATGAATGATATTAAAATAAGAAAGCCCCTGGTCCTGCAACCGCAATGCCGCCTTCAGTTCATGCCACACATGAGGAATTTGAAGTGCAAGTTTATACTACACTACAGTTGTAATAATTCAGACTGTAACTCTTAAAAATACAACTTAACTATGTACACTTAAATGCAAGACTATAACCGACTTCCCGGCATATGAAATCCAAAAGAATTCTAGCTTAATCTTTCCCTGGAAAACTGTTAACCTGAGGTTGTTGGATGTTGGTTTCCCAACGAGTTCACCCCATGTGCAACTCGGACAATTACATAGAAGGAGTACATGCCTATGGACTATAAGCCCTTCCTTCACATAAGTGCGTTACATTTGATCAGGTGAATTTTATGTTTTGATGCCTCTACTGGTTGTATGAAGGAAAATGTGCTGGATAACATCAGATGAGAAACAGAACAGTTACATTAGCTGTTTCAAGAGGATTTCCTTGATATCTCTAGTTCAGAGTGTTTTCTATGAAAACGTAACGGCATTTCCTTTTACACAGTTCTACCTGTTATGTTGTCATCAAAGCTTTTGCCTGAGATGGAAATGGATGATAATTCCAAGAGGGAGCAGTTATTACATGGGATGCAAAATCTCTCAGTAGCTGCACAAATTGAAAAGTTAAAGGTGAATAATATAATGATACCGTGCAAGTTAAAATTGTTAATAGTTTTTTAACTCGTACATCCAATATTATGCTATTACAGGCTAGAATTGATATGATTGGAGCAGCTTGTGAAAGTGCTGAAAAGGTCATTGCTGATACTCGCAAAGCCTATTTTGGTACTCGACAGGGGCCAACTGCTGTTCCAACCTTAGACAAAGCTCAAGCTGCGAAGATTCAGGAACAAGAAAATTTACTTCGAAATGCTGTTAACCACGGGGAAGGTGCTATTCCATATTGATAGTTTTCAACTTTTCATTATGTACAATGCTTGTATATTTCTCTCTCTTTTATTTAACCTCTCTTGTTCTCATTCACATTTTAATGCCTGCTTAATGCACTTCAGAGTTAAATATCACTACTGTGAGCCATTCTGTTGCTGTTGTTAAAGTCCTAGTTGAACAGCACATTACCCTCACATGGAAAAATATTTTATGGATGTTTCAATATGTGAAGTATTCTTGCGGATATCATTGGAGATGTTATTGGCCTGCTGTCACCAATGCGTGTGTCATAGATTGGAAAATACATACGTAACTGAGTTGAAGTTCCCAGAAAAAGTCCATCTTCAATTTATTTATACGAGTTAAATTATGCAAGTGCAAATGCCCATTATACCAAATACAAATGTTCATTCTACAGTGGCAAGTAATTAGTTACCAAGACTTGGAGTTATGCACATTGGACATTACAGTTAGATCACACTCGTGCCCAGGCAGGTTCATTATATTCCCAAATCCCGAGTATGCAGTCATGTCAACATAGATAAATATTAATAATTTATGTATCTGGGCACAATCTGGTGTTTTCTAAGTGATGGGGGGTTTTCTATCAATTAAAAGCAGTGATGCCAGAATTAAGTTGTTGGTTCATTGCATGAACTTAAATTTCAGGCATGCTTATCCAAGTGGATGGCCGGAAGAGAGTCCTAACCCTCAATTGGGTGTTGAGTATATTTGACCTTTTACTGCATTAACAATGTATACTTGCCCAGGAGTTGATTGGATTGCCAAACTCAGTGTCTACTTTTTTGCCAGAGCCAGTAGCCTCTTTTTGCAAACTAGTCATCAGTAAAAGTTTATAGGAGATCAATCAATGTGTGAATCACCTGTTCAATCTGCCATGAGCGTACTGAAGTAAATGTCAGCTAAGAGTTTTAGTGTACAGTTGATGGCATGGAGAAGAGAGGAACATGGAGAGGCAGTATATTACATGTGTATAACAGTTCATTGATCCCTCATTTTAGTGGCTGTAGCTTTAACCGATAAGTTTTAGGGATTACATATTTTAGGTGGGTGCAGACTGTTTTGCACTCATAGTGAGATTAAATCAGTTACTTTCTTCAGAGTTAATCTATTAATGGGTTTAGCAACTTAGCGTAATAATTGGTTAGTCTGTATTGTACATAAAAAGTCGATGTGTACCATGCAAGTAACACTTATATTTAGAAAGGGAAATCGGATGAACCTCCAAAAAGGAAAACTGGCACAACATAGACTAGCAAGCTATTTAGATTTGTCTTTGTGACTCCAATTCCAACAATTCCTCAAGTGGACAATGAACTTTTCTCCAATTCCATGAGGTTCCATCGTAGTTAAACAATCAATTACTTTACTGAAACATATTCGGAAGATTCTTAGAAGGTTTGGGCTTAAATACATTTCGGGATTTAATGTGCAGGATTACGAATAGCTGGAGATCAAAGACACATTAGATCTGCACTTCCAGCACATCTAGCAGATGTACTGCCAGTCGGGGATAACACCCAGAATTTTGGAGAGACAACTGGTGTGCTGAATTATAAATAAATATGATTGCTCCAGATTTTTATTACCAACTGTGGTGATGGATTGTGCATCTTCAACCAATCGCCTGTTGTCTCTTTGCTGCAGGTATATACCTGAAGAGTACTCCGCCCCTTTCTTCAAGCAGCATTAATAATCAGGGAGCATTGCTGCAGGTCAGATAACTTACTTTACCCTATCAGATTAAGCCGCCAGGATTAAAAGGGAGGAGAGAAGAGAACCCCACCACGTTATGAATATACTCTTTGACTTAACATAAACATTACCTTAGCTAAAGGCATCACAAGTTGATGACATCCAGTATACTGTCATTATATCCTCATCTACCACCCTCATGCAATGCACTATTCTACATGTTTTGACTATTGCAGAAACCTTACTAAATATCGTTTATGTGATTGATTCAGAGCTTACTTAGTGTGCAGATAATATTGTTTGTTTTCTCACGGGTCATGTCAGCTCATATTTGTTTTCGCTTCTGTTTTTTTCTTTCTCTCTCTCTCTCTCTCTCTCTCTCTCTCTATATATATATATATATATATATATATATATGTATCCCGTGCTTATTAATTTTGCCTTAGAGAATCGATTTCCTCATGGAAGTAATGTCACAACACAGAACTTGAGCTTTGTGGAGCACCATTTTCAGTCAGCTATGTAGGTATACATATGAAATTTAAATAAAACATTCATAGTTTATTAATCGAAAAACCACTTGTGCTTGTCCCATAGTTTTCTATTTGTTGTTATCATGCTACCTTAATTACTGATCCAAGACGCGGGAAAGTGGTTTGAGGTGTTAGTGCAATGACCCCTCATGTTGCGTGGGGGATGACTGGACATTCGTGCATCCATTGTGTTGCTCTTCTTATAGCGAGAAATAATAACTCTGCAAGGTTAGATGCACGAGATTAGATTATTCTTCATCATCTTGGAAGGACCTTGGGAATTGGGGTATCATATGGGGCTGATACACTGATCCCCACGTAAAATAATGTGGGAATGAGTTAAAAAGCTTCACATCGCATTCGCCCATTGGCCACTCCATTTCAAAAGGGCATGTAAGCATTTTGGATGAATTGGCTACCAAATATGTTGTTGGGGGCTAACATCCACTTGCACTTGGAGCATCAAGAAATAGTTTCCAGTGTCATTCTTTGTTTCAAGGGTCATTACTTCAAAGAACACATTTTCCCCCTGACAACTTTCTTCATCCTTTGTAGTTAAGAATACAGCATAACAATCCACACAATAATCACTTTGTATTTTAATTTCAGTTTCCTGTTTCTTTAGTTGTTCTTTCCTACTTACCTGTCATATTTAATCGTTTAAAATAATTTGTTCTATCATTAGAATTTTTTAATATTTAAATTGTTAGTAGTTTAAGTTAAGTAAAGAAAAGTAACAGAGATAATAAGCAATTCTTAAGAGTTCACAATTTAGTAGAAGTAGTTTTACATGTTTGGAATCAGGGAAAAATCAGGCAATTGAAAAAGTTTGTGATAGGACTACATTTTCAGTCCTCTTGCTTTCAAGTGAATAATGTATCAACGCATGTGCAATTTTTCCTTTCCTTTTCGTGTAAATGGTTTTAGCTTGAAATGTTGACAAGTAGAAGGAAAGTATAATAGATTAATGAAGTACAATAAATGGGCAAATTGGACAACCTAAAAAAGTTTGACAGTTCGCTTTATAATAGTAATAGATAAGAGAGTATTTATAATTTTGCAATTGAAGTTTTATGTTTGTTCTGGTATTTGTCAAGAAAGTTGTTCTGAGTAGTTATTGTTGGATAATGGGAGAAGTGACTGGTTATTCCTACATTATAGATGACATCTATTTATTTGAAAGTTAGTAATTGTAATTGAGCCATAGGGGGTTATTCTGGAAAAATTATATAAGTGTGAAGAGGCTTCAAATCCGCCCCTTATGTTTCATTGTGAGCTCTAGAAAAGCTGCTGGCTATACCATTCGTTGAGCAAAACTAGCTAAAAATCTTCGCTATTGCTCTCTAGAAGTCAGCGCATCTTGCATGTCCTCCTAATTTTCGTTGGTGTTTATATGTATTTTAAATTTTCTGTTGAGTTGATTTATTTTTCCGCGAGCTGTAACATTGTTAGGTTCACTGACAATCAGTTGATGCTGATTTCCGGGGTAGTGTGGGATGATCCATAGTGATCCTGACTCAATCATGTCTAAAATTTCTTGCAGTTTAGTGAAAGTTTCCCTTTTTAGCTGTTCATTTCTTGTTCTGTATTCTCACTTAAATTGCTTTAAGCAGACTTCTGGATCACAACTCATGTTAAGAGCAGTTGCTTCTCCTTCTGCTGCTACTGGAGCTACTTCCTTTGATAATACGACAGCATCTCCACTGCCATACGCTAACTCTCCTAGGTCTTCCACCAACATGATGAATACACCCTCACCACAGCAACAATCACAACAACAACAACAACAGCAGCAGCAGCAACAGCAACAGCAAAGGCAGAAATTGATGCAGTTACCGCAACACCAGCAGCAACTCCTTGCTCAACAGCTTAGGCAATCTTCGATGCCTGGACTAGGGCAGGTATTGTTCTTTGTTCATTTTTTACAATTTTTGGATTTATTTTCTAGTTATGCAGGGAAATCCATAAATTGATGTTTAATTTATTTTTATATTCCTCTTTGAAATGTGGAGAAGCAGAACTTTGTCATAGTCTTATAGCTACTGCATTGACCATATTGGATTACAGACAAGGAACCAATGTGTTCCATTGTCGTCGTGGTAATTTTAGTCTCTGTTAAAAAGTGCTGATGCAAGTTAATCATTTAACTTGCTCAAACATGAAGCTCTTCTAATGAATAAATGAAAATAAAGGGGAACCATATATATTAGAATATTATTTCGGGTTAAGTGGGAGTATTTTAGGCCCACTAATGCATGAACAATTTTAGTTATATGCCTGAAATCAACTTGTCATAGCATCTAGATGTCCATTTTGTAATTTGCTACAACTGTCACTCTTGCAATTTCATTTTGATAAATCAACCTCTTCTTTCTTGTTCTGTAAGGACTTTTAAACAATAAAGGTTTCTTTTCATGCAATTGCATGTTTTAAGTTTTAACTATTTTTACTTTGTATTCCTTATTTATTATGGCAAAGCATTTATGTTTCAGTTACATGGTCAACATCAAATGCAATTTTCTCAGCCATTGGGGGGTCAGCAGTTCCAGAGCAGGCAAATGTCATCTGGGGCAATGCAGCATGGCATTGGGCAAAGCCAACTCAACCAAGGAAATCAGCTAAATCGTCAATTTAACCAGTTTTCTAGCACTGCCAACAGTGCCCTGTTTAATGCTGCACAGACTACTCCGAATTCCCAGATGGTCAGATATCAATTTCATATCCTTCACTATCTTTTTTCATTTGATTGTTGTATCTCTTATAAGAGTATTTTCCAATTACAGTTAATATACTTCTTGCCACATGTATGCTAAGCAAAGGTAGTAATGGTTCCATTAGAGAAAAGTTTCTGTCACATTCTTTAAGACATTCTTTGTTTCCGGGTCTGAGTTGCAACTGATGCTGAAGCCTGAAGTGTTTTTGTTTCTTAACATTTTATCTTTTAAATTTCTAGGCCACCAATATGTTTGCTTAGTTCATGTGCCTCCTTAGGTTTTTACGTAGAGGTTTGACAAATTCGGGCTGCTAGCTCAGTAGGTAGCTATGGATATCTGGTACTAGTTCTTTTGGGGTCAGTATAACTTTTTAGTCTGCCCGAGGGTGGATTGATGGTAGTTTACATGATGAAAGGATGCTTTGAGTTTGCGTGCACTCTGTCTAGCAGCCCTCTGTAGTCTGGTACTATTTGACTAATGTTATGATTAATGTTCCATACCCCTTTCCCTCTTTCCCCTCTATTGCACTAAGTGCTCCGTCCAATTCATTTCTGTTTTAAAATATTCTCTTGCATGCTCCGAAGTAAAAAAATGCTATATCAACTTATTCTTGCTCTTCTTTTTTTGGTCAAGGCCAGATTTCAAACATGTCAGCTATGATGCCATCACAATCACTTCTGCCTAGGATGCAGGTTAGCTGTTTATCACTGATTCTCGTATAATGCTGCGGGGGATTGACATTCTAGGATCATAACAATGTATCGATAGTAAAAGTTCTTGAGTCTTCAACTTAAATGCCTTTTAGCCGAACACAAGTAATTGAAAAGGCAAAATTGGTTGAGTAAATTGTAATTCTGTTCTTGGATATCACTGTTCTTAATTTCATGATTTGCTCTCGTATGGCTTCTCTATCATTCTCAGTACGGATTATCTGGTGCCAATCGGAATCTTGCTTCTCAAAATCTGAGTGATCAAAGTACGGTTCACATCCTTTTCTTGCATAGTTACCAGACTATAATTTGAATCAAGTGCAGGTCATGTTTTCTTAAATAATGTAGGAATATGATGATGCGTATACTATATATATAATCTAATGTGACTTTTATCCTTTGAGAAATAGGTTACACATTCTGGCTAAAAGTTGTTTGTTTGATCTTTTTCATTCTACCAAACAGTGTTCAACATGGGGGCAGCAAATCCGGGTATGATGCCTATGCAACAGCAGCAGCAGCAGCAGCAGCAGCAACATGGATCACAAGGGGCGTTTGGAAACGTGGCACAAAATGCTCAGAATTTACAACCCGGTATTCCCCTGCAGAACACGTCCCAGAGTCATCCCAACTATCAACAGCAGAGACAGCAAAACCAGCAGTAAATGCTCGTGGATTAAATAAAGCCGGGTCTGGGGGTTCCTTCTGAGGGGAAGCGTATTCAGATGAGATCTAGGCTAGCTAGCTACTGGTAGTTAGGTCCATTGAAATCAATCAGCCAAAAAACTAATCTCATTATTAATGTAAGTTTTAAACATGATTTGTAGAATTTCATCCATTATCAAAAATGAACAACCGTCAGTAATGTATATGTTTGTTAGCACGTGCGCCAGCATATTGAGTAGTATATGAATGTGACTGGCAGGAGTCACTCACTAATGAATCATTTTCTTCGACCGCCACGACCTGTAAGTAAGCAATTTCCAATCCGTAGCCTCGTTCTAACCTGAATGCATGCACTGCACGATTAAAAGAAGCTTCTATTAAACATGCATGATGGAATGGTTATGGGGATGTCCCGGACAGGACAGAACAGAACAGAACAAGCAGCCAGGCCCTCCCCTCCCCTCCCTGCGGCTTGGTGAGAGCTACTACTACTAGTACTAGTGAATAGTGATCATCTAATTACTACTACTAGTATTTGTGTTTTAAGCAAGTGGTGACTGACTCCTCCCTCCCTCCCTCCCTCAGTTCACATTTGGATTTCAATTGAAAATAAATAATACATAAACAATTATATCCGATAATGTTATTAAGGAAATGAAGAAAATGAAGGATCAGAAAACTTGAGACAACAAGACTTATCACAAGACTTGAGACAAGGCTTATCAGAAGACTTGGTTTCAAGTCTTCTGAATGAAGACTTTCAATATTTTCAAGGTCTCTGAAATAATGCAGACCTTCGAATTAAGTTGGGATTGCGTGTGCACTGGAATAGTGTAAGGTCTTGTGTTGGAGATTAGAACCAAGAAGTGGTTATTTTTTCCTCCTAGTTAAATAGTCGTAAACATTGTATTTTCGAAATATCTTTCTTTTATCATTCATAAAGATAGTGCATCTTTGAACCCTTGACTTAAGGGTTTCTCATTCAATCAATTTGATAATTTCAAGCAATTCTTGACTGAACTTTATGAAATTTATCATGGTATCAGAGCAATTCGATCTCTTCCTGTGATTTGCTTTGATTAAACAACTCAATTCAGTTCGATCTGGTCTGCTCTGTTCTGGAAACTTGAGATTTTGGGGTTTTTCTGCGATCTTTCTATCGACGCTCAAATCTCATGTTCAGTTCTTCAAATCAGTAATTTCTATTTTGATTGTTGAATTCCTTATCTCTTACTGCTTCTGCTTCTGCTACTGTTCTTGATTGATTACTGCAAATTCACTGAATATTACTCTGTTTGGTCATAAAACCCTAAGTTGTCGCAATGGCTGATGAAATCGATGAATATGATCTTGAAAATAATGTTGTTCAATTGCAAGTCTCCCATCCTTTATATCTTCATCCGAATGATCATCCTAGTATGCTGTTTGTTAGGATTTATCCTTTATTAGATTTGATTAATTGCCTTCAAACCTTTTAAATATAAAATTCTATTTATCGCGTATTCAAGCCAATAAATATAAATGGACTTTTAACAATTTAATACTAACGAACAATTTTTGACATGACTGTGTAACAGGAAGGTATCCGTTTCAAAGGCCTCCTAAGGGTAAAGCAGTAATTTCACAAGCTAAAGGCATCCGTCGGACGACTTCAACTATGAAGTGTTCCGTTCATCAGAAGACTCTGTATAAAGGTCTCTGACTGAAGTGCTCTGTTCTGAAGACTTCCAACGAACAGATTTTTAATCCTTCTTTCGTTGCCTCCAAGATTCAAATTCAAATTTATTCAAAGGACAACGGCTACAAAGACACTTGTCATCC